>JAPXFY010000044.1:47500-82500 GCA_030674185.1 Monoplex corrugatus | reverse complement strand
GATTCTGCAGAGAAAGAACAGGACAGTGGTTCATGTTCACCAAAACAGCAGTGGCCAAAACGTACTGCCCCTCCTAAAAAGAGAAGCAGAAAGATGCGCAGTACAACAGACAGGTCAGGCAGTCAGACCAGTATTCTGGACTCTATGAAAAGAACAGCTGCTGATTGCTCAAAAAGCGATAGAAGTATGCAGTGTAATTCCAAAGCTAGCTCTAGTGGTGCCTCGGGCACTGGTAACATCGGCCGGGCCCTACAGCAAGTAGTAAAAACAAAAGGATAAGTATGTTACCAGGATCCCAAAATGTTGACGGATCCCAAGTGAGATCATGTCCATCAGTGGTGTATATACATGTGCATAATGTTAATAATCCACAGATTAATTTCTCACTTATAATGTGAATGGATTATTACCGAAACTGGATGATGAGGATTTCATTAATTTCATTTCGCAGCATGATTTCATTTGTCTCACTGAGACGTCTATAGTGAATGATTTTGATTCATCTTTGTTTCAAGAGTTTGTTGTATTTACACTAACAGCAAAGAAATTATCTCATCAAGGAAGGTATTCCGGTGGAATAATAGTTATGGTAAGAAAAACCTTTGAATCGTTTGTTAAACGAATTGAGGTTAAAAAGGAAAATGCTATTATTGTTGAAATCATATAGATACACATGTGTGCATGTGTCTGTGTATACACGTTGACGTTGGTGTACATATATGCAAACATAGATGATAGTATCTACATTGTGTGTGTGTGTATACATCTGTATAATCTATGTGTGTATGTATGTATGAGTGAATGTGTATATGTGTATATATTATATATGTATAAAGAACTCTTTACAACCATGAATCATCTCCTTGGCACACGAAAAGACTTACCTCTCCCAACAAAACATACAAATGAAGAACTCCCATCTGTATTCTCTAAGTATTTCACCACCAAAATACAAACTCTTCGTGACAGGCTTGACAGGACACCCTGTCAACCATGCCCACCTGACCCTTCCTTCTCTGGCACACCTCTCACTACTTTTACCCCAGTCTCACAAGAAGAAATTTTCAACACAATCAGATCCATGTCGTTCAAAACCTGCGAACTGGATCCTCTTCCAGGTTCTCTCTACTCCAATTGTCTCCCTACTCTCCTCCCATTCATCACTGACATCATCAACACTTCTTTTCAAACTGGAACTGTCCCAGATTCTTTCAAGTCTGCTATTGTTCACCCTCTCCTCAAGAAACACAATTTAGACCCAAATGAACTGAAAAATTACCGGCCTATCTCTAATCTCTCTTTCTTGTCAAAACTCCTTGAAAAGGTCGTCCTCAACCAGCTGAACTCTCACCTGTCTGCCAACAATCTCCTCAATCCTTTCCAGTCAGCCTACCGCCAGTGCCATAGCACTGAAACTGCCCTACTACACATTCTCAACAATCTCCTCCTTGCAACTGATACTGGCAAAGTCTCTCTCCTCACACTCCTTGATCTGTCTGCAGCCTTCGATACCATTGACCATGGTATTCTCCTTTCTAGACTTCATCATACTTTTGGCATCTCTGACATTGCTCTCTCCTTTTTCACTTCGTATTTATCAAACAGAAAACAAACTGTTCTCATCAATGGCACTTACTCTCAACCTGCATACCTGACCTGTGGTGTTCCACAAGGATCTGTCCTTGGCCCTGTTCTTTTCACTCTTTATACCTCCCCCCTGTCCACCATCATCAACTCCCACTCTATAAAACACCACTTCTATGCTGATGACACCCAACTTCAAGATAGTGACTCACCTGATAATATACAGTGCCTGTTGACTCGCACCACTGAGTGTTACTCGGACATTAAGAACTGGATGACACACAATAGACTTCAGCTTAATGACGACAAGACAGAAGCTATCCTCATTGGCACCCGTCAGAAACTTTCCCAGCTGCCTCCTCTTTCTCTCCCATTATGTAACACATCAGTCCCAATTTCTGATTCAGCTAAAAACCTTGGTGTCTGCATTGACTCTACCCTGTCCATGAACAACTTTGTTTCTCAAACTGCCAGATCTTGCTACTATCATCTCCATCGTATAAGCCTGATCAGGAAGTATCTCTCTGTCGAAACAACTGCAAAACTCGTTCTCTCCTTCATAATGTCTCGCATTGACTATTGCAATTCACTCCTGTCTGGTCTTCCTGCCTCCACCATTCACATCCTACAGCGCATTCAAAACAATGCTGTACGCCTTGTACTCAAAAAGAAAAAAGCTGACCACATATCTCCTCTCCTGGCACAACTTCACTGGCTCCCTGTATCAAAGCGCATACAGTACAAACTAGACACCATGTGCTACAAAAGCCTCAATAACGCAGCCCCCGATTACCTGTCAAGCCTACTTGAGATCTATGTTCCCTCACGTACCCTCCGCTCTGCCTCCGATCCTCTGACTTTTCGCTTTCCACACACTAAGCTCAATACCTATGGTCCACGAGCCTTCTCTGTTTCTGGTCCACTCTCCTGGAACAAACTTCCTCTCTCATTCCGTCAGCAACCTACTTTTGCCTCCTTCAAGTCCGCTCTCAAAACTCACCTTTTCTCCTCTGCATAAAATCCTAACCTCACTCAACCCCCCTCTGCAGCCTGTCTCCGCTCGGAGGGGAATCACTTTGTTTTAATATATAATTGTATATGATGTGCTCTCTGTGGTTTTCCATTGGTTTTATTCTTGCTTTTATTGCTTTTATTCTTTTCTCCCCATTTGTGGCCATGCATGTGTGTGTGTGTGTGTGTGTGTGTGTGTGTGTGTGTGTGTGTGTGTGTGTGTGTGTGCGTGTGTGTGCGTGCGTGCGTGCGTGTGTGCGTGTGTGTCTTTTCGGTGCTTGGATTTGATTTTGTCGAGATTTGCGCTATATAAATATTGTAATTATTATGTATGCATATGCGTACGTATGTATGTATGTATGTATGTATGTATGTATGTATGTATGTATGTATGTATGTATGTATGTATGTATGTATGTTCTCAAGCTGGATCTGGGCAAGGAGGAACCAAAAAAGTGAACTTCATAAGGATTAAATTCCCTACAGATGATGTGTGCCCCGTTAGCACATTGGTAAAACCGCGTACCGCAGTTCTGAAGCGCAGAATCGCCCAGGTTCGATCCCCGGCGTGGGAAAAAAAAAAAATAGACAACAGCAGAAGGGCATCCAGGAGTCATGACCTGGATGTGGCCCGGCCCCCCGAGAGTGTAAGGAATTCAGGGCCGAAACACTTGTCTAAAGGGGGTTACTTCTCTGAAGACCTTCTGTTGTCTAGCTCTCCCTAGAGTTTCTTTCTACCATATGTATGTATGTATGTATACGCTTAGATTTATGTATGCATGTATGCATGTATACGCTCAGCTTAGATTTATGTATGTAAGTATGTAAGCATGTATGTATGCATGTATACGCTCATATGTATGTAGGTATGTATGCATGTATACGCTCAGCGCTTAGACTTGATTTTATCAAGATTTTGCGCTATATAAAATTAAAAAAAATATTATATACACACACATGCATATATAATAGTATGTATGTGTGTGTGTGTGTGTGTGTGTGTGTGTGTGTGTGTGTGTGTGTGTGTGTGTGTGTGTGTGTGTGTGTGTGTGTGTGTGTGTGTGTGTGTGTATACATAACCTTCAGTTCAGTCTATGGCCTGAACTATTGCTGATTGCCGAAGATAGAGTTCAGAGTTATATCTGAACTAAAAGATGCATCAAGTGCTAACTATGCATTGAATAATCATTTGGTATTGTCTCAATGTCAGTTGTTTTGGTTAATGAGTGACTGATCTGCGATTAGTCTGATCAACTGATTGGCATTATAAATGTCTGTGTTTGCCAATTAACTGACTGCTCTTATGTAAATGTTTGTTGGTTTATTTCACTGTACATTGATTCCATTGATTGGTTTAGATACACTGATGAATGAATTGATAAATTGAACGCATGATTAGCTGACAACGGAATGATGATCTAATTTGTAATTGATGGGTGACTCACCGACTGATCGATTTACATATTGATGGATTTAGCTATGGATTCATCGGTGATTGAATTATTGAATGTATGGATGATTGATTAGCGTTATTTGACATAGTGATTGCAGAATTTATATGTCGGACTCAGTTAAATTCAAGGTTGTCTGGTTGATTAAGTCACTGGTTGACTGATTAACTGGTTAAATGGTTCATCGATTGAGTGAGTAAGTGAGTGAGTGAGCGATTACGTCAAGTGATTGTTACTGAATTGATATCGATTGTACGGTTGGATAATGCATCTGACCCAGTCAATTGAAAGTTGATTAGTTGGTTGATCCACGGGCTGAATGGCTGATTATTTGATTGATCATTTGGTAAATTAGTTGATTGATTGGTTCATTGATTGGTAGGTTGATTGATTGATTGATTGGTTGATCGATCAATCGATTGACTGTTTATGTTAAGTAGCTGTGGTTGAATGTATTGATCAACTGCATGATCACTGCAGGATACATGAAACGATTCATCTGTATACTAATTGAATGATTTATTTGTCTGATAGCCAATTATTGTAAAATTGACAGTTGGATGAATGTTATAGATGTGGTTAACCACAAATATTTTTAACTGGCCAGTTAAGGGATATGGACTAGAATACAAATGAAATGACTACTGTAAATGCAAAGATGGATGTATCCCAGCTTATGTGACGGTAAACGATAGAAGGGGACAATGTGACAGAGTTCACTGTAGTTCTTTAGTAGAACTTGTATGAATGCATCAGAAAACCCGAACTCCTCCCCTCCCCTTCCCCATGCATGTATTGCAGCCTAAGGCCGATGTACAATAAACATTTTCTGAGTTCTGATTTCTGAGTTCTGAGTTCTTTCTCTCTCTTTCTCTCTCTCTCTCCCTCTCTCTCTCTTTCTCTCTTCTTCTCTCTCTCTCACTCTCTCTCTCTTTCATTCTTTCTGTCTCTCTTATACACACACACACATACACACACACACACACACACACACACACACACACACACACACACACACAACACACACACACACACACACACACACACACACACACTCTCTCTCTCTCTCTCTCTCTGTCTTTCTCTGTATGTCTGTCTGGCTCTGTATGTATGTCTGTCTCTGCCTGTCTTTCTGTCAGTCTGTCTGTTGATCTATCTCTATGGCTGTGTCTTCTGTCTCTGTCTGTCTCTGTCTGTCCTGTCTGTCTCTGTCTGTCTGTCTCTGTTTATCTGTCTGTCTGTCTATCTGTCAGTCTGTCTCTATTTGTCTGTCTCTCTGTCTCTGTCTGTCTCTGTCGTTCTCTCTCTCTCTCTCTCTCTGTCAGTCAGTCAGTCAGTCAGTCTGTCTGTCTCTGTCAATCTGTCTCTATCTATCTATCAATCTGTCTGTCTGTCTGTCGGTCTATTCATTTCAGCCATGTTAATTGTAGTAAGAGTCATATGAGCATTTGTTGTGTACTTATTGTTTTGTCTATTGTCTTCGTTGTTAGATGGTTATCTACTCAGTGATTTCATTCTGTTTAATTGATTAACTTTCTTTCTGTAGTTTTCTCCATCAGATTTGTTCGAACGTGTTTTTCAGGTCTTCACGGTTGTGGCGACAATAATGGTGGGTGTGCTGACATTTGCATACCGTTGCCAAGCAACAGGACCACGTGCCTGTGTCCTGATGATCAGTTTTTGTCCAGTGACCAGAGGACTTGTGTACAAGGTAACATGGATGAGTAGAATCAGTAATAAGGCCTGCCTGTCAGTTTTATCTGATAGCTTTGGATTGGACTGGATTCGTTGTTTTGTTTTAACCCTTTGACTCCTGCAGCCTGTCCACCAACATCCTTCATTGGTCAACCATGCTAGCAAAACAACAACTTTAACCCTTTGACTCCTGCAGCCTGTCCACCAACATCCTTCATTGGTCAACCATGCTAGCAAAGCAAAAACTTTAACCTTTTGACTTCCTCACCATGTCCACCAGCATCCTGGTGGATATGGTGAGGGAGTCGAAGGGTTAAGTTTTTGCAGTTGGTGGATAGGGTGCAGGAGTCAAAGGGTTATCGGAATGGTGTGTGCGTGCGTGAATGCTTGTGTATGTGTGTGTGTGTGTGCATGCGTGTGTATGTTTGTGTGTGCGCGTGTGTGTCTGTGTGCAAGTGTTTGCGTGCGTGTGTGTGTTTGAGTGTGTGCGCGTGTTTGTGTGTGCGCGTGTGCGTGTGCGTGTGTGCGTACGAGTGTGTGTGTGTTTTCGTGCATATATGTGTATGTGAACAACTCATATTCTTGTAATGATTTATTCTATTTTCATTCTCCTGATGTATTCTCTGTGACACCATGAGGCCTGACATCTCTGATACCTTTGGGGTTCCTGTCACTTGAACCCTGAATGAATGAACTTGGGGGGTGGAATGGGGTGGTACCGTGTTGAAGAGCTGGAATGAGAGGCATAGGATCAATATTACCAAGGCAGTGGAAAATGTTGGGACCAAAAGCAAAACAAAAACAAAACAAAACAAAAAACGTTTGACAAGAGAAACAGAAATCCAGATGAAGAACAGTGGGGAAAGGAAGAGGAAGAAGAGGAACAGAAAAACGAACAAGGAGGAAAAGCTGAAAAATGCAGTTTAATTCAACAATTATTTATCGTGAGATTAACCAATGTTGTTCTGACACTGTATTTATTTATTCACGTACTTACTTCTTATTCACTTACTTACTCATTCATTTACTTGCTTGCTTGCTTACTTGCTTGTTTACTTACTTATTTACTTACTTACTTACGTACTTACTTACTTATTTACTTACCTATCTATGATTAAGAAAATATTGTCTTCACCTAGTTGATAGACTACTGAGCATTTGGGCATTGACTGGGGTGGGGGGGGGGGGGAGGTTCTGTCATGTGAAACGAGTTTATACAGAATAGCTACTTGTGTTGTGATTCAGACCTTTACCTATTTGTTTATTTGCTTTATATGTATGTTATTTTTTTTTGAAGATAAGATACACACATACACATGTCATTTACATGTAACCAAGATTATTCCAGCGGTAGGCCGATAAAATACCAGTATGAAATATAGACTAGGTAAAACATAGTTTGGGTAGGGCCTCAGGACCTGGCCAGCTCATGGGTTTATGTGCAGGCTTAAGGCTTGTGCCATGATCACCATACACATGGCACCTGTGACGTTAGTACACATGGAATTCGTTCCGAGCGCGGAAACGTCATCTTGAGAAACTGAAACTGAAACTGAAACTGACACTGTTCTGACAAAAACATGAACGAGGTTATTGATACACGATGACTAAAATAATAAAAGGAAAAACAAACAAACACAAAGAAGACCAATAATAAATCATGTAAAAATAGGGAACATAAAAGAACCAAGACTCACTGATGACATCAGGTATAATGTAACTTGATGTTTTTGATAAAACGTCCTATCATATACATGTAATGATGTAAGGCACATACTTTGATGACATTAGGTATAATGTAACTTGATGTTTTTGATGAAACGTCCTATCATATACATGTAATGATGTAAGGCACATACTTTGATGACATCAGGTATAATGTAACTTGATGTTCTTGATGAAACGTCCTATCATATACATGTAATGAGTAAGGCACATACCTTGATGACATCAGGTATAATGTAACTTGATGTTCTTGATGAAACGTCCTATCATATACATGTAGTTTGATGTAAGGCACATACCTTGATGACATCAGTATAATGTAAACTTGATGTTCTTGATGAAACGTCCTATCATATACATGTAATGACGTAAGCACATACTTTGATGACATCAGGTATAATGTAACTTGATGTTCTTGATGAAACGTCCTATCATATACATGTACTGTATGATGTAAGGCACATACCTTGATGACATCAGGTATAATGTAACTTGATGTTCTTGATGAAACGTCCTATCATATACATGTAATGAATGAGTAAGGCACATACTTTGATGACATCAGGTATAATGTAACTTGATGTTCTTGATGAAACGTCCTATCATTACATACATGTAATGATGTAAGGCACATACTTTGATGACATTAGGTATAATGTAACTTGATGTTCTTGATGAAACGTCCTATCATATACATGTAATGACGTAAGACACATACCTTTGATGACATTAGGTATAATGTAACTTGATGTTCTTGATGAAACGTCCTATCATATACATGTAATGATGTAAGGCACATACTTTGATGACATCAGGTATAATGTAACTTGATGTTCTTGATGAAACGTCCTATCATATACATGTAATGATGTAAGGCACATACTTTGATGACATTAGGTATAATGTAACTTGATGTTCTTGATGAAACGTCCTATCATATACATGTAATGATGTAAGGCACATACTTTGATGACATCAGGTATAATGTAACTTGATGTTCTTGATGAAACGTCCTATCATATACATGTTATGATGTAAGGCACATACTTTGATGACATCAGGTATAATGTAACTTGATGTTCTTGATGAAACGTCCTATCATATACATACATGTAATGATGTAAGGCACATACTTGATGACATTAGGTATAATGTAACTTGATGTTCTTGATGAAACGTCCTATCATATACATGTAATGATGTAAGGCACATAAACAATGTTTAAAATTCATGACTTAACGGTAAAATACGCCAAAGGTGCAAATTCATCTCGATTTTGCATGGTATTCTTCTGTACTTTCGGCACGCTAATTTTTAAAAAGGCTTAAGTCTGAAAGAATGTTTTAAATTTACATTTGCAATTATACAATTTTCGAAAAAATGACAATGAAAATCAAATGCTGAAAGAGTGTTTTAAATTTACATTTGCAATTATACATTTTCGAAAAAATGACAATGAAAATCAAATACTGAAAGAGTGTTTTAAATTTACATTTGCAATTATACAATTTTCGAAAAAATGACAATGAAAATCAAATACTGAAAGAGTGTTTTAAAACTTGCTTTTATAACGATACATTGTTTTAGGATCATCGCACTCAGGGAAGTTACTTTTGTGCTCATCATTTTTCCGTCCTAGTTTCTATGCCATCTTTAATGGCCACAGCAGCTGACAATTAAATTTTACAGTACGATGATGATGATGTCAATAAGGATGATAATCATGGTGCTATGAAGTTCCATCCAGGATTGAGACTGCCTGACAGGGCTGTACTCTACGCTTACTATCATATATCCTGGCGTCAACCAGGCCCGAGGGATGCAGACACCTGCAGTGCTGATCAGAAGATTTGAGCAACACCCTCAATGACGTATCCATGTGTGGTCCCAGTCTTCCTGGTGAAGCCATAGCACGCCCAATCTGGTTAGGAGCCAGTTAGAGCCGAAAGATCCCACAATGATACAGTTTTGAAGGGACTGATGGGGATTCGAACCTACAACCTTCCAGTCGGTAGTCCGTTGCGTTTTGAAGCGAGGGAGAGGGGATGGGCGCTGTCCTCATAATGCTGGCCCCGGGAAAAGTTGAGGTCTCTGTCACCTCGCTCCCCTACGACCTCAGGGTTATGGAACTATCTAGGTAGGATCTCAGGACCTGGCCAACTCTTGGGTTAATGTGCAGGCTTAAGGCTTGTGCCATGATCATTCGGTATTTTCTCCATCACATGGCAGTTGTGACGATAGTGCATATGGAATGCATTCCGAGCGTGAAGACGTCATCTTGAGAAATTGAAATTGAAATTGAAACCAGAATCGTTTGGCATCTAAACATGTCTTTCATCTACAAACAAAGGTCACAACAAAAATTGTTTACAAGTCCCATTTCTTTCCGGATGCTCCACTAACTTTGTAAGTTATACATAGTTGTGACCATTTCAATTAATCTAAGCTCTTGTGGTTTATGAATTTTGATGAAATACGTGTTAACCTCAATTTTTACATACCTTCTTGTGTCTGTCATTTAGATTAGTCTTGATAATCGTTCTAAATAAATGAAAAATGCATTCCTGAAAGATCAGGCCAGAATTGTCAGCTGTGTTTGTTAGCAGAATGCAGAAATCTAGTAGTATGGATAGAAATGACGACTTCAGTACAGTGACTCACTGTATTTCTCTTTATGTCGTCGTCGGCCTCTTTACATCTCAGGAGATGATAGTCTGCACCAGGAGGCGTTGTGGTCATTAACGTGACTTTCTGCTGTGGCTGTGCAGCCGATTCTTTGATGGCATCTCTGTCGCATCTGCACCATACAAATTGAGTCGTTTTGTTGTTTCTGGAAGTTGGCTGCGAAGACCCTTTTCTTCATCTGCGTTTTGCGCTTCCTCCTCTCCGCATTCACAACGCCTGATAAACCCAGCTGTCCACTATTTCTCTTTATGTACGTTAGAACAAACGTTTGATATAACTTTAGCCACAATAGCTGCCAGAAATAGCCAGCAGAACTGTCCAAGCCAAAACAGCATTGAAGAAGATGAAAAGCATTCTTACCAACAAATGCCTATCAATTAACATCAGGAAGTAGAGTTCTTGAATGTTATATAGAACGATAATGTTATGCGGTTGTGGGGCATGGACAGTCAACAAGCAAATCCAGAACAAGATTGAGGCAGCCGAGATGTGGTTTCCAAGAAGAATGTTGAGAGTTCCATGGACAGCAAAGAAAACAAACGAGACAGTCTTGATGGAGGCAGACACAAGATCATTCATAAGGAAGATTAGGAAAAGACAAGCAACATTTATAGGCCATTTTATGAGGAAAGGGGATTGGAGCACCTGGTCACAACAGGAAAGCTGGAGGGAAAGAGAGCACCAGGTAGACCCAGTGGGAAAGTATTGGACGGACTTGCAGGGTGGCTGAGGACAGAGGGGGGTGGAAGATGTGCTTGCGGTAACACAGGATAGATACATATGGAGGGCCATGATTGCCAAAGCCATGAGGCAGGGCACATGATGATGGTGAGGGTGAGCTGCCCAGTCATGGCACCAGAGCAAAGAGAGGAACCCTCAGTACAATGACCCACCACTACAGGCCTCCAACAACCCCATGAACCATTGGCACAACTGTATTTACCTCAGGCTTCGAAAAGTTGAGAAAACCAAAAGTGAGAACACCACAATATCTCTGCACATCCTTCGAGACAGTGTGTTAATCATGCAACTATTATCTTGAATCCCCCCTCCCCCCGTGGGGATACTGGGGGCTCCTTCAGTATAAATAGTATCTCCACATTCTGGAATTTCTGTGCGAGGAATTTCCACTTTTCTGTCACTTGCTTTTGTTTCTGCCTTGTTCCTTTCTTTCTGTCATTTCTTCCTATCATTTTCTGCCTCGCTAGTCCATTCATCTGTATGTGTTCGATAAAGTCTATCGTACTTAGGATTGGTAATTAAGTGCATTTTTGACTCTAGGGAGGTGAGATATGTGGAAGCAAGTTTAGGCAATGTATGCCCGTTTTTATATATGTTTTGGTGTCCTTAGGTATGCTTAAATTTGTGTTCAGGTATGTTTTGAAACCCCTTGTGCGATAAATTGGACAGAGTGGTCAACACCAGGGGCATCTCCTTAGATTATGTGCACGAATGCATTGATATGTGTACTTCATTTTCTTTTCTTTTTTTCCCTTGTTGAAGTATGTATGTTTTGAAGTGGTTATGGCCCTGATATGGCTCTACGCAGTCGGCTGGGCTTTAAACAACAATAAACAATGATACATTTTGACTCTACTTGCTTTTTTCGAGTTTGTAATCCACAACTGACCCCCAGCCTTTGACACGAGAGGCTACCATACGATGACCTTGAGCTGTCACCCTGATGTGGCCTGGAAATCGTATCCTACATGTGGAACGTGCCCTGCTTACAAGAACTGGAAACACGTGCATGTTCACGCCACACCCAGTGAAGGACGATGGAAGGTAGTCACGTGCACAGTGACGTCATCAGACGGTCAAATGCTGTCTGTAGGTGCGATGAAGATAGAACTGAACTGTGAGTACATTTGTACTTTTGTGCCTCTGTAGGCAGTTGCAGGTGTATGTTGATGGAATAGAACTGAACTGTGAGTACAAATTTGTACTTTTGTGCCTCTGTAGGCAGTTGCAGGTGTAGGTGTGATGGAATAGAACTGAATTTTGAGTACATTTGTACTTTTGTGCCTCTGTAGGCAGTTGCAGGTGTAGGTGTGATGGAAAATAGAACTGAATTTTGAGTACATTTGTACTTTTGTGCCTCTGTAGGCAGTTGTAGGTGTAGGTGTGATGGAGATAGAACTGAACTGTTAGTACATTTATTTTGTAATTTTGTGCCTCTGAGGCAGTTGAGGTTAGTGTGATGGAGATAGAACTGAACTGTTAGTACATTTATTTTGTAATTTTGTGCCTCTGTAGGCAGTTGCAGGTATATGTGTGATGGAAATAGAACTGAACTGTGAGTACATTTGTATTTTTGTGCCTCTGTAGGCGGTAGCAGGTGTGGGTGGGATGGAGATAGAAGTGAACTGTGAGTACATTTTGTGTTTTAGTATATTTGTACGCGGTAGACATGGCTGATCCAGAGTGGCCGTTTTTGTATGAAGAGGGCACACAGTATTTTCTCATTTGGTTGATATTCTTTTATGTACGTTAACAAACGAGACAGTCTTGATGGGGCAGACACAAGAACATCATTCATAAGAAAGATTAGGAAAAGACAGACAACATGTATAGGCCATTTTATGAGGAAAGGGAAATTAGAGCACCTGGTCACAACAGGAAAGCTGGAGGGAAAGAGAGCACCAGGTACACCCAGGGAAACAATATTGGCCAGACTTGTAGAGTGGCTAAGGACAGAGAGGGTGGAAGATGTGCTTGGGGATAGATGCATATGGAGGGCCATGATCGCCAACGCCATGTGGCAGGGCATTTGATGACGATGATGACATAATTTTGCTACTCGTCGAAAATGGGGAAAAGCTTTTGCAACTGGTATTGATTTTTGACTTGGACGATGAACGTGGTGAGTGAACGAAACGAAATAACATATTGGTCATACTATTATGGCTTGATAACCCACAATACTTGCCAGAGTGAACAGGAGGTGCTGTTATTGATAACTGTTGCACCAGTTGCCACCCATCCTTCACGTTGATGGGCAGTACTGGTTCTGGACAGACTGAAGTCCACCCTGCATGTATCTCTCCATTTTTTTACTGTCTATCCATTCCTTTCCTTCTTCCCTTAGGATGGTATCTGAGAAGTGATTGGATTGTTCTTTCATGGCAATGCCACACTACTGTACACAGCATATTTATAATGTTGATGTGTTTGGCAATCTTGGCTCAGAGCAGGAATGGAAAACAATGTTCAACACTTACATATGAACAAATAATTTTTATGTGTATACACCAGCACACAGACACACAGACAGATAAATGTACATCCACACACAACTACACACACACACACACACACACACACACCACACACACACACACACACACACACACACACGAAACACTCACACACATATCAGCATGCAGCATGCACCTGCAGCACACACAGATTAATGTATACTCCAGAACACAACCACATACATAGATATAATGTATCACCAGCATGCACACACACAGATCTAATGTATACTCCAGCACACACACACATATGATATAATGTATACACCAGTACAAACATAGATATATGTATACCACACACACACAAGATAAATTACACCAGCACACACAACATAGATATAATGTACAAAACAATACCATAGATATAATGTATACACAGCACACACACATAGATATAATGTATAACACAGCACACACACACAACAACAAAACACACCCACACACAACAGATAATCACACACAACACACACACACACATAGATATAATGTACTACACACACACACACACACATAGATATAATGTAACCTCACACACACACACACAAACACACACACACACACACAAACACACACACACACACTAATAAAGTACACACCACACACACACACACAAGATATAATGTAACACCAACACACACACACATAGATATAATGTATCACACACACACACACACTAGATATAATGTATACACAGACACACACACACACACAGATATAATGTATACACCAGCACACACACACACATAGATATAATGTACACACCAGCACACACACACACACACATAGATATAATGTACACACCAGCACACACACACACATAGATATAATGTATACACCAGCACACACACACATAGATATAATGTACTACACCAGCACACACACACATAGATATAATGTATAACACCAGCACACACACACAACATAGATATAATGTATACACAGCACACAACAACACATAGATATAATGTATACACCAGACACAAACACATAGATATAATGTATACACCAGCACACACACATAGATATAATGTATACACCAGCACACACACACACATAGATATAATTATACACCAGCACACACACACTAGATATAATGTATACACCAGCACCACACATAGATATAATGTATACACAGCACACAGACACACACACATTCATATAATTTATACACCAGTACACAGACACAGATATAATGTACACACCAGCACACACCACAACACACACAAGATATAATGTATACACCAGCACACAACACAAACATGGTCATAATGTATTACACCAGCACACACACATAGATATAATATACACCAGCACACACACATAGATATAATGTATACACCAGCACACACACACAGACATAGATATAATGTATACACCAGCACACAGACACACACACATACATATAATTTATACACCAGTACACAGACACAGATATAATGTACACACCAGCACACGGACACATAGATATAATGTATACACCAGCACACAGACACAGATATAATGTACACACCAGCACACACACACACACGCTAGATATAATGTATACACCAGCACACAGACATAGATATAATGTATACACCAGCACACACACACACCATAGATATAATGTATACACCAGCACACACACACACATAGATATGATGTATACATCAGCACACAGACACAAACAGATGCAATGCATACACCAGCACACATACACATAGATATAACGTATACACAAGCACACACACACACACACACACACACACACACACACACACACACACACACACACACACACACACCACACAGAGACATACACATAATTATAGTGTATACACCAGCAGACACAGACATATATACAATGTATACACCAGGACACACATATAGACATAATGAATACACCATCACACAGACACATAGGTATAATGTATACACCAACACACACACATACAAATGTATAATGTATACACCAACACACACACACACACACACACACACACACACACACCACACACACACCCCACACACACACACACACATAGATATAATGTATACACCAGCACACACACACATACACACACACACACACACACACACACACACACACACACATAGATATAATGTATACACCAGCACATACACACATAGATATAATGTATACAGCAGCACACACACACACACACACACACACACACACACACACACACACACACACACACACACATATAGATATAATGCATACATCAGCACACACACACACACACATAGATATAATGTATACACCAGCACACACACACACACACACACATAGATGTAATGTATACACCAACACACACACACATAGATATAATGTGTACACCAACACACACACACTAGATATAATGTATACACCAGCACACACACACACACATAGATATAATGTATACACCAGCACACACACACACACACATAGATATAATGTATACACCAACACACACACACATAGATATAATGTATACACCAGCACACACACACACACACACAGATATAATGTATACACGAGCACACACACACACACACATAGATATAATGTGTACACCAACACACACACACATAGATATAATGTGTACACCAACACACTCACACATAGATATAATGTATACACCAGCACACACACACATAGATATAATGTATACACCAGCACACACACACATAGATATAATGTATACACCAGCACACACACCACACAGATATAATGTATACACCAGCACACACACACACACAGATATAATGTGTACACCAGCACACACACACACATAGATATAATGTATACACCAACACACACACACACACAGATATAATGTGTACACCAGCACACACACACACACAGATATAATGTATACACCAACACACACATAGATATAATGTATATACTATGTGGATGAAACCTTGTCGTTGGTAGAGAAGCTTGCGTGCAACTATGATCCATTGAGCTAAGCCGTCGGGAGTCTAGTACTCCTGGTAGGATGTCCCATGGCGGAAAGGTCACTGGTGAGTTGCCAGACTAATATCATCCGTTTCCACTGCCTTGTGGATAGCTGATGGATCAGTAAAGGCTAAGGGAAACAACCCCCTACAGAAAATTCGGAGCGGAGCCCCGTTAGGCGGTTTCTTGTTCAAACTCTGTCAAGTCTCCGGCAAACTCCTACACCCAGAATCATCTCCAGCCGTCTTGACCATGTCTTGCCACTGGATCCAGGTGACCCTGGACGAGAGAGTGTGGATGATGCTGCGCAAGTTATCTACACTTTAATCAAAGTCTCAGCGCATGTCATGGCTTCATACGCACAGTTGAAAGTTTCAACGTAAAGCCCTGTGGCGATGGGGGCGCGACGACGTAGTAGGTGAGGATACACTGGCAGCTACAGCCGCAAACCTGCACACAGGCGGCTCAGGACACTGGTCGTCTTCCAGTGAACGAAGCAGCAGAGGAACCCGGCAACATCCTGAGTGACTGAGCAGCCCTCTTCAGGACCGCACTGCTCACCTCCTAGAATGAGGAAGGGGCTAGAAAAGGTGCCCTAAACATTGCCTGCTTCAACCTACCCGGACCAGCATACAGCGGCTGGTAGGGATCCCATTTTGCGGTCAAAAAAACAGAAATGAAAGAAAGGTGACAAGACTCACCATAGGTACATGGAATGTACGTACACTTCTAGACAATGCCAAAGCTGACCGACCTGACAGAAGAACTGCACTGGTTGCTAGAGAATTAGCTCATTACAAGGTTGATATTGCCGCTCTATCAGAGACCAGACTGACTGAAGAAGGTCAACTCACTGAGACAGGTGCTGGCTATACATTCTTCTGGAGTGGACGTAAACAAGAAGAACGCCATGAAGCTGGAGTAGGCTTTGCGATCAAGTCCAGTCTAGTTAAGAACCTTGAACGACTGCCTAAAGGTTACAATGACAGACTCATGGTGATGCACTTGCCCCTCACAGACAAAAAGCAAGCCACACTGATTAGTGCCTATGCCCCAACATGCTGGACAGACCACCGGCTAGTCATCTCAAAGCTTAACGTCCGCATCAAACCAAAACGCAGGCCTCAAGGCAAGAAACCCCCACCAAAGAGACTAAACACTTCAAAACTAAAAGAGGAAACCACTGTAGAGAACCTCATTAGTGACCTGAACGTCAAGCTGGCTAACCTTCATTTTGGTAATGCTAGTGTCGAAGAAGAGTGGGTAATCTTCAGGGACCATGTCTATACATCAGCCCTAGAGAAAATAGGACCTGTCACACGAAAACATCAAGACTGGTTTGATGAAAACGACCAGCATATCCAAATCCTTCTGGATGAGAAGCACAGACGCCATCTTGCCTACCAGTGTGACCCAAAGTCTGATTCAAAGAAAACTGCATTCCTGGAGTGTCGCTGACAGGTCCAGGCAAAACTCAGGAACATGCAAGACAAGTGGCTAAGTGACAAGGCTGATGAAATCCAGCTATATGCAGACCGTCACGACTCGAAAAGGTTTTATGATGCCCTGAAGGCTATCTATGGGCCAACGTCATCTGGCACCTCTCCATTGCTATCTGTAGATGGGGAAATGTTGATCACCGAGCGGTCAGAAATTCTTGAAAGGTGGGCGGATCACTTCGATAGTGTCTTGAACCGCCTTTCCTCAATAAATGAAGCAGCCATTGATCGCCTCCCTCAAATAGAAAAGAACAACCAACTTGATGTACCACCTATCATACAAGAGGTCACAAAGGCCATTGGCCAACTCTCCTGTGGCAAGGCCCCTGGCGCTGACGCCATACCTGCTGAGATCTACAAAGCGGGAGGTCCAATGCTCACACAAAGATTAACTGAGATGTTTGTAACACTCTGGAACAGTCAATCACTCCCTCAAGACTTCAAGGATGCCTCAATAGTCCACCTATACAAGAGGAAGGGAAACAAACAATCATGTGACAACCACAGAGGAATATCATTACTGTCCATTGCAGGCAAGATATTAGCAAGGGTGCTGCTGAACCGCCTCACTAATCATCTTGATCAGGGTCTGTTGCCTGAGAGTCAATGTGGATTTCGGGCTGGGAGAGGTACGGTGGACATGATCTTTGCTGCTCGTCAACTGCAAGAAAAGGCGCAGGAACAACACCGAGCACTGTACACAACCTTTGTCGACTTGACAAAGGCGTTTGACACGGTGAGTCGCGAGGGGCTGTGGAAGATAATGGCGAAGTTCGGCTGCCCTCCAGCCTTCGTAAATATGGTGCGACAATTCCACGATGGTATGATGGCACAGGTCCTTGATGACGGAGAAATGTCCAGAGACTTTCCAGTCAGCAATGGCGTGAAACAAGGATGCATCCTTGCGCCTACACTATTCTCTATGATGTTCTCGGCAATGTTATCAGATGCATTCTCTCCAGAAGACCCTGGCATAGATATACGCTACCACACAGACGGCAAGTTGTACAACACAAGACGCCTCAAGGCGACCACTAAATGCAGTTACAGCACTCTTCGTGACCTCCTTTTCGCAGACGATTGTGCGTTAAATGCTTACAGTGGTGAACAGATGCAACAATGTATGGACAAATTTTCAACTGCTTGCGACAACTTCGGTCTTACAATAAGCACCAAGAGCACAAAAGTACATGCAGTCGACAACTTCACATATCTCGGCAGTTCCCAATCACGTTGTGTGCATATCGACGACGAATTCAACAAACGCATAGCTAAGGACAGCACTGCATTTGGGAGGCTGCGTCCTACTGTATGGGACAGAAGAGGTATCTCGGCCACAACTAAACTCAAAGTTTACAAAGCGGTGGTCCTCACCACTCTCCTCTACGGCAGTGAGACCTGGACTGTTTACAGTAGACACGCAAGGAAATTGAATCATTTTCACACCAAAAGCCTCAGAAAGATTCTGAATATCCGATGGCAAGAGAAGATCCCTGATACAGAAGTACTAGAGAGAGCCAATCTCCCCTCCATCCACATTTTACTTCAAAAGAGTCAAGTTCGCTGGGCGGCCATGTGTACCGGATGTCTGACACCAGAATTCCGAAGCAACTCCTTTACGGGGAACTAGCGTCTCGCAAGAGAACAGTTGGAGGCCAGAGAAAACGGTTTAAAGACAGCTTGAAGGCATCGCTAATGTCCCTCAACATAGACTGGGAGAATTGGGAAAACCTTGCCCTCGACCGTACAGTCTGGCGTAGAAGAATCAAAGCCGTATGTACCACTTCAGAAGTGTCTCGTATCCAATCTGCACAAGAAAAACGAGCTGCACGGAAAGCTAGGGCTGCAAACCCTTCAACCACAGTAACCGACCATAGATGTCCAACCTGTGGACGTTACTTCTGTGCCCGGATCGGATTGATCAGTCACCTCCAGACACACTGACTCAAAGCAACTTCATGAAGCCGTGGTCATTGTCGACGACGACAGACGAACACCACACCAGGAAACACACACATAGATATAATGTATACACCAGCACACACACACACAGATATAATGTATACACCAGCACACAGACACACATAGATATAATGTATACACCAGCACACAAACACACACACACACACACACACACACACACACACACACACACACACACAACACACACACACACACACACACACACACACAGATATAATGTATACACAGCACACAGACACATAGATATAATGTACACTTGTCTAAAGGGGGTTACTTCTCTGAAGACCTTCTGTTGTCTAGCTCTCCCTAGAGTTTCTTTCTACCTGCACATGGTCAGTCCATTGACTTCCGGGAATAGTTCGGAGGACATTCGGGAAAGACCGAAGGACACTGGGAAAGACTAGATCTGCGGGCTTTGTGGGTTGGCTTCCCACCTTGCCTTTGATAACATGCCACGAGTTTTCCAAATGAAAGATGCTCCCAGGATTCACCGAAAGGGGGAGAGAATGATGAATCCATCGGCACTGACTCCATCACGACTGGAAACGCACAACGGACCATGATTAATGACCAGTTGGAATTTCCGTGTGCGTGTGGAAGGAGATTCACCACCAAACGCGGCATGAAGATCCACAGGACAAAAATGGGCTGTTTGAAGACACATACGAACCAGCAGCAGCGCACTGCGATAGCAGGTGAGACGTTGGATGACCAAGGCCAGGAATTAAACCATAGTGCCAAGGACATCCACGCTGACGGTTCTGATGCGGATTTTGCACAAGCTCTTAACGCCAAACGTGGAAAACTCAATTTGCCGCCTGCCGGTGCAAAAGAACAATGGGAGAAATTAGATGAGGAACTTGTCCTTAAGCTGAATGCGCTAATAGGGAACAGTACGCTGGAACACAAACTTGACACATACGGAGACATCATATACTCTATCTGCAGGGACACTTATGGAGTGAAGCAGCCAAAGACAAAAACGCCTCCCCAGAAATCCAGAAGACAGCAACAGATGGAGAGCATCCGGAGGGAGAAAAGGAAGCTTAAAAAGCGAATGAAAACTGCCTCAGAATTCGAGAAGCAAGGGCTCCTGGAACTCTGGAAAGATCTGAAGGCCAAACACAATGCTCTCAGCAAAGTGGAATCAGCAAGGCGAAGAAAGAGCAAAAAGAAGAAGACTCAAGATCGTTTCTTCAAAGATCCCTTTGACTTTGCAAGAAAGCTGTTTGAACAACCCAAATCAGGGACTCTCACAGTGGGCAAGGAAACCCTAGAGCAGCATCTCAGGGAAACATATTCCGATTCTCAGCGCGAGGCACCACTTGAAATCCAAAATCTGGTTTGGCCTGCAGCGCCAGAAGGAAAATTCAATAACAAACCACCAACACTGGATGAAGTGAAGAACGTAGTAAAGAAAGCCAGAGCCAAGTCAGCACCTGGACCAAACGGAATACCATACCTGCTCTACAAGAAATGCCCAAAAGTGCTCGAGTGGCTCCACAAGATGATTCGATCAGCATGGAGGAACCAGAAGATCAGCGACCAATGGATGAGAGCTGAAGGAGTGTACATTCCGAAGGAGCAGAACTCCAGCAGCATCAATCAGTTCAGGCCAATATCACTTCTGAACGTCGAGGGGAAAATCTTCTTCTCTGTTATGGCAGCAAGATTGACAAAATACCTGACTGAAAACAAGTATCTGGATATGTCAGTCCAAAAGGGAGGCATACCAGGAATGCCTGGATGCTTGGAACATGCCACGTTGATTTGGGATGCCATCCAAAAAGCAAAAACAGAGAAGAGAGACATTGACGTAGTTTGGCTTGATCTGGCGAATGCATATGGATCAGTTCCACACGATATGATCCAGCTGGCTCTTGAAATGTATCACATCCCAGAAAACATCTGAACAATGCTGAGGAAGTATTTCCAAGGGTTCTCAATGCGGTTCTCTACCAAAGAATACACCACGGACTGGATAGACCTAGAGGTGGGCATTGCAATGGGCTGTGCAATCTCTCCCATACTGTTCGTGTTGGCAATGGAAGTCATCTTGAAAGCTGCAATGAAGAGTTCAGGTCCAGTGAATCTGGGAGATGGATACCAGATGCCTCCTCTGAAAGCTTTCATGGATGACACAACAGTCTTGTCCACGGATGAGGAAGAGACACACCAAATCATAAAGCAGCTGGATGAGCTGGTGGCCTCTTCAAGAATGAGGTTCAAACCTAAGAAATCCCGAAGTCTCTCACTGCGAAAAGGAAAAGTGGCAGATTCAGTCAAATTCATGGTAGCCAACCAAGCCATCCCCACTGTCACAGAAGAGCCAGTAAAAAGTCTCGGAAGATGGTATGATGACTCCCTGAAAGACACACAAAGGGGATGTGAAACCAAGCAAACAGCAGAAGAAGGCCTGAAGAAAATAGATAACTGCGGACTGCCAGGCAAATACAAAGTCTGGTGTCTACAGTTCATGCTGATACCAAAGCTACTGTGGCCACTGCTAATCTATGACATTTGCACCAGCACAGTGGAAGCAATGGAAGCCAAAATCAACAAATACACAAGAAAATGGCTCGGTGTCCCACCTGGTCTCACTGATGTTGCATTCTACTGTCGTCAAGCAATGCTGAAGCTACCTCTGAAATCCATAGTGGAGGAATACAAAGTTGGAAAAGCAAGACTGTTGAGCATGCTGGAGGAATCGGAGGACAATATCGTGAGAGCAGTTCATCCAAAGCTGAGAACTGGCAGAAAGTGGAAAGTCCAAGAGGCTGTAAACAATGCCAAGAGAAACCTCAGCATCAAAGAAATAATTGGACACACGCAAACCAACAGACAGGGACTGGGAGCAACAAAAATGCAGTGGTGGTCCAAAGCCAAAGGGAAGGAAAAAAGAGACATGATCATACAGGAGTTGAAGGAAGAAGAAGATGTCAAAAGAGTGCAGAAGGCAGTCCAGCAAGGTCAACAGGGGCAATGGACAACATGGGACAGTGCACTCCAAAGAAGTCTCAGCTGGAACGATATGTGGCACATGGCTCCTCTAAGGATAAGCTTCCTCCTCAGATCTGTATATGACCTGCTCCCCTCGAATGCAAACTTAGTGAAATGGGGGAAATCAGATGACCCAGCATGTCCGCTCTGTCAGAAGAAACAAACAGTGGAACATGTCCTAAGCTCTTGCAAAGTAGCGCTAGCCCAAGGAAGGTATACATGGAGGCACAACCAAGTTCTGAAAGTGATCACAGATGTGGTTAGCGAAAAAACCATGACCCCAAACGCACCAATTGCTATGACAACGTTCTACAAAGCAGGAGGGAAACAGGTCTGGCCCGAAATTGCTATGACAACCAGCACATTGCCAAAGGGTCTTCTGGATGGAGCAGTCGACTGGGAGTGTACAGCAGACCTCCCAGAGTGGAGAAATTACCCAGATGTCATCAGCAAGACAGGCATGAGACCAGACATCGCTCTCCACTCTGACTCCTCGAAACAAGTGATTCTGATAGAACTCACTGTGCCATACGAAAGCAGAATGGAAGAAGCACATATCTACAAGACCGAAAAATACGCCGGTCTTGCCAGCACCCTGAAGAAAGCAGGTCTGCGGGTCAAAATCTTCGCCATAGAGGTCGGGGCAAGAGGGTTTGTGGGCACCTCCGCTTATGATCTCATGAAACAACTCGCCATTTCTGGGAAGAAGAGGACTAGAGCCCTTAAAGCGATGGCAGAGGCAGCAGAAAGGAGCTCAAGCTGGATCTGGGCAAGGAGGAACCAAAAAAGTGAACTTCATAAGGATTAAATTCCCTACAGATGATGTGTGCCCCGTTAGCACATTGGTAAAACCGCGTACCGCAGTTCTGAAGCGCAGAATCGCCCAGGTTCGATCCCCGGCGTGGGAAAAAAAAAAAAATAGACAACAGCAGAAGGGCATCCAGGAGTCATGACCTGGATGTGGCCCGGCCCCCCGAGAGTGTAAGGAATTCAGGGCCGAAACACTTGTCTAAAGGGGGTTACTTCTCTGAAGACCTTCTGTTGTCTAGCTCTCCCTAGAGTTTCTTTCTACCATGTACACCAGCACACACATAGATATAATGTATACACCAGCACACAGACACACATAGATATAATGTATACACCAGCACACACACACACACACACACACACACACACACACACACACACACACACACACACACACACACATAGATATGATGTATACACCAACACACATACATAGATTCAATGTATACACCAGCACACACACATAGATATAATGTATACACAAGCACACACACACATAGATATAATGTATACACCAGTACACACGCATAGATATATTGTATGCACCAGCACACACACACACACACACACACACACACACACACACACACACACACACACACACACACACACATAGATACAATTTATACACCAGTACACGCACATAGATATAATACATACACCAGCACACATACACACATATAGATATAATATATACACCCAGGATTCACCGAAAGGGGGAGAGAATGATGAATCCATCGGCACTGACTCCATCACGACTGGAAACGCACAACGGACCATGATTAATGACCAGATGGAATTTCCGTGTGCGTGTGGAAGGAGATTCACCACCAAACGCGGCATGAAGATCCACAGGACAAAAATGGGCTGTTTGAAGACTCATACGAACCAGCAGCAGCGCACTGCGATAGCAGGTGAGACGTTGGATGACCAAGGCCAGGATTTAAACCATAGTGCCAAGGACATCCACGCTGATGGTTCTGGTGCGGATTTTGCACAAGCTCTTAGCGCCAAACGTGAAAAAGTCAATTTGCCGCCTGCTGGTGCAAAAGAACAATGGGAGAAATTAGATGAGGAACTTGTCCTTAAGCTGAATGCGCTAATAGGGAACAGTACGCTGGAACACAAACTTGACACATACGGAGACATCATATACTCTATCTGCAGGGACACTTATGGAGTGAAGCAGCCAAAGACAAAAACGCCTCCCCAGAAATCCAGAAGACAGCAACAGATGGAGAGCATCCGGGGGGAGAAAAAGAAGCTTAAAAAGCGAATGAAAACTGCCTCAGAATTCGAGAAGCAAGGGCTCCTGGAACTCTGGAAAGATCTGAAAGCCAAACACAATGCTCTCAGCAAAGTGGAATCAGCAAGGCGAAGAAAGAGCAAAAAGAAGAAGACTCAAGATCGTTTCTTCAAAGATCCCTTTGACTTTGCAAGAAAGCTGTTTGAACAACCCAAATCAGGGACTCTCACAGTGGGCAAGGAAACCCTAGAGCAGCATCTCAGGGAAACATATTCCGATTCTCAGCGCGAGGCACCACTTGAAATCCAGAATCTGGTTTGGCCTGCAGCGCCAGAAGGAAAATTCAATAACAAACCACCAACACTGGATGAAGTGAAGAACGTAGTAAAGAAAGCCAGAGCCAAGTCAGCACCTGGACCAAACGGAATACCATATCTGCTCTACAAGAAATGCCCAAAAGTGCTCGAGTGGCTCCACAAGATGATTCGATCAGCATGGAGGAACCAGAAGATCAGCGACCAATGGATGAGAGCTGAAGGAGTGTACATTCCGAAGGAGCAGAACTCAAGCAGCATCAACCAGTTCAGGCCAATATCACTTCTGAACGTCGAGGGGAAAATCTTCTTCTCTGTTATGGCAGCAAGATTGACAAAATACCTGACTGAAAACAAGAATCTGGATATGTTAGTCCAAAAGGGAGGCATACCAGGAATGCCTGGATGCTTGGAACATGCCACGTTGATTTGGGATGCCATCCAAAAAGCAAAAACAGAGAAGAGAGACATTGACGTAGTTTGGCTTGATCTGGCGAATGCATATGGATCAGTCCCACACGATATGATCCAGCTGGCTCTTGAAATGTATCACATCCCAGAAAACATCCGAACAATGCTGAGGAAGTATTTCCAAGGGTTCTCAATGCGGTTCTCTACCAAAGAATACACCACAGACTGGACAGACCTAGAGGTGGGCATTGCAATGGGCTGTGCAATATCTCCCGTACTGTTCGTGTTGGCAATGGAAGTCATCTTGAAAGCTGCAATGAAGAGTTCAGGTCCAGTGAATCTGGGAGATGGATACCAGATGCCTCCTCTGAAAGCTTTCATGGATGACACAACAGTCTTGTCCACGGATGAGGAAGAGACACACCAAATCTTAAAGCAGCTGGATGAGCTGGTGGCCTCTTCAAGAATGAGGTTCAAACCAAAGAAATCCCGAAGTCTCTCACTGCGAAAAGGAAAAGTGGCAGATTCAGTCAAATTCATGGTAGCCAACCAAGCCATCCCCACTGTCACAGAAGAGCCAGTAAAAAGTCTCGGAAGATGGTATGATGACTCCCTGAAAGACACACAAAGGGGATGTGAAACCAAGCAAACAGCAGAAGAAGGCCTGAAGAAAATAGATAACTGCGGACTGCCAGGCAAATACAAAGTCTGGTGTCTACAGTTCATGCTGATACCAAAGCTACTGTGGCCACTGCTAATCTATGACATTTGCACCAGCACAGTGGAAGCAATGGAAGCCAAAATCAACAAATACACAAGAAAATGGCTCGGTGTCCCACCTGGTCTCACTGATGTTGCATTCTACTGTCGTCAAGCAATGCTGAAGCTACCTCTCAAATCCATAGTGGAGGAATACAAAGTTGGAAAAGCAAGACTGTTGAGCATGCTGGAGGAATCGGAAGACAATATCGTGAGATCAGTTCAGCCAAAGCTGAGAACTGGCAGAAAATGGAAAGTCCAAGAGGCTGTAAACAATGCCAAGAGAAACCTCAGCATCAAAGAAATAATTGGACACACGCAAACCAACAGACAGGGACTGGGAGCAACAAAAATGCAGTGGTGGTCCAAAGCCAAAAGGAAGGAAAAAAGAGACATGATCATACAGGAGTTGAAGAAAGAAGAAGATGTCAAAAGAGTGCAGAAGGCAGTCCAGCAAGGTCAACAGGGGCAATGGACAACATGGGACAGTGCACTCCAAAGAAGTCTCAGCTGGAACGATATGTGGCACATGGCTCCTCTAAGGATAAGCTTCCTCCTCAGATCTGTATATGACCTGCTCCCCTCGAATGCAAACTTAGTGAAATGGGGGAAATCAGATGACCCAGCATGTCCGCTCTGTCAGAAGAAACAAACAGTGGAACATGTCCTAAGCTCTTGCAAAGTAGCGCTAGCCCAAGGAAGGTATACATGGAGGCACAACCAAGTTCTGAAAGTGATCACAGACGTGGTTAGCGAAAAAAACCATGACCCCAAACGCACCAATTGCTATGACAACGTTCTACAAAGCAGGAGGGAAACAGGTCTGGCCCGAAATTGCTATGACAACCAGCACATTGCCAAAGGGTCTTCTGGATGGAGCAGTCGACTGGGAGTGTACAGCAGACCTCCCAGAGTGGAGAAATTACCCAGATGTCATCAGCAAGACAGGCATGAGACCAGACATCGCTCTCCACTCTGACTCCTCGAAACAAGTGATTCTGATAGAACTCACTGTGCCATACGAAAGCAGAATGGAAGAAGCACATATCTACAAGACCGAAAAATACGCCGGTCTTGCCAGCACCCTGAAGAAATCAGGTCTGCGGGTCAAAATCTTCGCCATAGAGGTCGGGGCAAGAGGGTTTGTGGGCACCTCCGCTTATGATCTCATGAAACAACTCGCCATTTCTGGGAAGAAGAGGACTAGAGCCCTTAAAGCGATGGCAGAGGCAGCAGAAAGGAGCTCAAGCTGGATCTGGGCAAGGAGGAACCAAAGTGAACTTCATAAGGATTAAATTCCCTACAGATGATGTGTGCCCCGTTAGCACATTGGTAAAACCGCGTACCGCAGTTCTGAAGCGCAGAATCGCCCAGGTTCGCTCCCTGGCGTGAGAAAGAAAAAAAATAGACAACAGCAGAAGGGCATCCAGGAGTCATAACCTGGATGTGGCCCCCCCCCTCCCCCCCCGAGAGTGTAAGAAGTTCAGGGCCGAAACACTTGTCTAAAGGGGGTTACTTCTCTGAAGACCTTCTGTTGTCTAGCTCTCCCTAGAGTTTCTTTCTACCTATACACCAGCACACACATATAGATACAATGTATACACCAGTATACCGACACATAGATATAATGTATACACCAGCACACATACACACATAGATATAATGCATACACCAGCACACACACAAACACAGATATAACGCATACTCCAGCACACACACACACACACACACACACACACACACACACACACACACACAACACACACACACACACACTGACACAGATACACACACATATATATAGAGAGAGATATAATGTATACACCAGCACACACACATAGATATAATGTATACACCAGACACACACATAGATATAATGTATACACAACACACACAGATTAATGTTACACAGCACACAAAGATAATGTATACACCAGAACACACACAACATAGATAAATGTATACACCAGAACACACACATACAACATAATAATGTAATACACCAGACACAAACAAACAACACACACATAGATATACATACACACACACACACACAACACAAAATATAATGTATACACCAGACACCAACACACAATAGTATAATGATACACAAAACACATTAGTACACACACACACAAGATAAATGATACACTAGCACACACACACACATAGATATAATGTACTTATACACCAGACACACAGCATAGATAAATGTATACACCAGAACACACACATAGATATAATGTACACCAGAACACACACATAGATATAAGTAACACCAGAACACACACATAGATATAATGTATACACCAGTACACACACATAGATATAATGTATACACCAGAACACACATAGATATAATGTATACACCAGTAACACACACATAGAATATAATGTATCACCAGAACACACATAGATATAATGTATACACCAGTAACACACACATAGATATAATGTATACACCAGAGCACAACCATAGATATAATGTATACACCAGAACACACATAGATATAATGTATACACCAGAACACACACATAGATATAATGTATACACAGAACACACATAGATATAATGTATACACCAGAAACACACATAGATATAATGTATACACCAGACACACACATAGATATAATGTATACACCAGTAACACACATAGATATAATGTATACACCAGAACACACATAGATATAATGTATACACCAGTACACACACATAGATATAATGTATACAACCACACACACACAAAGAATATAATGTATACACCAGTACACACACATAGATATAATGTATACACCAGAACACACACATAGATATAATGTATACACCAGAACACACACATAGATATAATGTATACACCAGAACACACACATAGATATAATGTATACACCAGAACACACACACATAGATATAATGTATACACCAGAACACACATAGATATAATGTATACACCAGTACACACACATAGATATAATGTATACACCAGAACACACACATAGATATAATGTATACACCAGACACACACAGATAATGTATACACCAGAACACACATAGATATAAGTATACACCAGAAACACAAATAGATATAATGTATACACCAGCATACACACATAGATATAATGTATACACCAGACACACACACACATAGATATAATGTATACACCAGCACACACACACATAGATATAATGTATACACCAGAACACACATAGATATAATGTATACACCAGAACACACATAGATATAATGTATACACTAGAACACACATAGATATAATGTATACACCAGAACACACACAATAGATATAATGTATACACCAGAACACACACACATAGATATAATGTATACACCAGAACACACATAGATATAATGTATACACCAGAACACACAATAGATATAATGTATACACCAGAACACACATAGATATAATGTATACACCAGAACACACACACACACAGATATAATGTATACATCAGCACACACACACATAGATATAATGTATACACCAGAACACATACACATAGATATAATGTATACACAGCACAACACACACACACACAGATATAATGTATACACCAGCACACACAGAGAGAGATATAATGTATACACCAGCCACACACAGAGAGATATAATGTATACACCAGCACACACAGAGAGAGATATAATGTATACACCAGCACACACAGAGAGAGATATAATGTATACACCAACACAACAGAGAGAGATATAATGTATACACCAACACACACAGAGAGAGATATAATGTATACACCAGCACACACAGAGAGAGATATAATGTATACACCAACACACACAGAGAGAGATATAATGTATACACCAACACACACAAGAGAGATATAATGTATACACCAACACACACAGAGAGAGATATAATGTATACACCAACACACACACAGAGAGATATAATGTATACACCAACACACACAGAGAGATATAATGTATACACCACAACACAACACAATAGATATAATGTATACACCAGCACACACAGAGAGAGATATAATGTATACACCAACACACACAGAGAGAGATATAATGTATACACCAAACACACAGAGAGAGATATAATGTATACACCAACACACACAGAGAGAGATATAATGTATACACCAACACACACAGAGGAGATATAATGTATACACCAGCACACACAGGAGAGATATAATGTATACACCAGCACACACAGAGAGAGAATAATGTATACACCAGCACACACAGAGAGAGATATAATGTATACACCAACACACACAGAGAGAGATATAATGTATACACCAGCACACAGAGAGAGAGATATAATGTATACACCAGCACACAGAGAGAGATATATAATGTATACACCAGCACACGCAGAGAGAGATATAATGTATACACCAGCACACACAGAGAGAGATATAATGTATACACCAACACAGAGAGAGAGAGAGATATAATGTATACACCAACACACACAGAGAGAGATATAATGTATACACCAACACACAGAGAGAGAGATATAATGTATACACCACACACACACACACACACACACACACACACACACACACACACACACAACACACACTTAGATATAATGTATACACCATCACACACACACACACACATAGATATAATGTATACATCAGCACACACACACATAGATATAATGTATACACCAGCATGCACATATATGAATAATGTAGACACCAGTACATTCACACGCGCGCGCGCGCGCGCATGCACGTACACACACACACACATACACACACATACAAAGATATAATGTATACACCAGCACACACACATTGGAGTAATGTATACACCAGCACACAGACACACATAGATATCATAATGATAATAATAATGATAGTAATAGCAATAATAATAATAACAATAATGATGATGATGATAATAATAATAATATCTATTTATACGGCGCGAAATCTTGGCAATTCTAATCAAAGCACACTTGTGGACAAGGGATAAGCATACGATCGACAAAGACCATCTTACAATATCTAATACACAGACTGAGGGAAAGAAGGGGTTGTAAAATCATTTTTTTAATTGGCTTTAAAAGCCAAAAGGATGCGTGTTAGCGAAGGCAGAGCAGACGCCTATTCCAGGCTGACGGTCCTGAGACAGCAAAACAACGCTGACATGGTCAACACTTGATAAATTAAATCTGGGGACCTGATGGAACTGAGTGCAAGCTGCGAGTTGGCGTATAAATGTTAATGTTGTCACAAAGATATGATGGATCAGACTAGTGAATAGATTTGTAACACAAGGTATCCAGCTTGTATTCAATTCTTTTAAAGACAAGCAACCAATGAACAGAGCGAAGGAGAGGACAGGCATGATCAACCTTTTTGTTTTTGAGGACAAGACGAGCAGTTATATTCTGTATGCGTTGCAGACAGAGGAGAGAAGAAGCTGGTAGTCCATAAAGGACAGCATTACAGTAATCAAGACGAGACAAAATGAGAGATGTCACAAGCTTAGATACAGCCTTAGTTGAAAGGTATCTTTGAATGCAACCAATGCGTCGAATCTGATAGTAGTATAATTGACAGGCCTGGTTCAAAAACTTCTAGAAAGAGTGTTGTCCAAAGGTCACACCCAGAAGTATAAATTATTTAAAAGATCCTTAAGTAGGCCTATTAAATCAGGAGAGAATTTTATGAATTACATACGGGAAAGAAATAAATGCACAAAATTGTTAAAGGTAACAAAAAGGGAATATGAAAAAAAGGTTGCTAAAGATAGTGAAGATAATCCTAAATTATTTTGGAAGTATGTCCAAAATAAGTTAAAAATCAATACAGATATAGGTGCTGTAATTAAACCAGATGGATTCTTGGCCATAAATGATAAGGAAAAGCAGAAACTCTAAATGACTTCTTTGCTGGTGTTTTTACACGTGAAGATGTAACAAATATACCCTTACTGGCTGAATGTGCATATTCAAATGGTGTATCCTTGTCAATGGCAAGAGTCACCCCAAAAGCAGTGAGTGACAAATTAGTTAACTTAAACCCAAATAATGCACAGGGACCTCACCATATTCCTTCAAAAGTTTTAAAAGAACTAGGTGATGAACTATCAGTCCCACTGTGTTCTTTGTTCAACAAGACATTAGAATCAGGTACCCTACCACAAGACTGGAAGACAGCTGAAGTAACAACCTTGTTTAAAAAGGGTTCTAAAGCAGATCCAGGAAACTATAGACCAATCAGCCTGACTTGTGTGATATGTAAAGTGTTAGAAAGCATAATTAGAGATTCAATAGTAACTCACTTTACGGATAATGAATTGTATGCAAAATGTCAGCACGGGTTTCGTAAAGAGCGATCTTGTGTAACGCAATTACTTGAAGTAGTAGAAGATATGACAAAAAGAATAGATGATGGTCATAATGTTGATGTTATATATTTAGATTTTAAGAAGGCCTTTGATACTGTGCCCCATGAAAGGTTACTAGTCAAATTGTCAGCTTATGGTATATCTGGCAAACTATTAAACTGGATACAAGGTTTTTTGAAAGATCGAGTACAGCATGTGAGAGTAGGTGGTGAAAGATCTAATAAACTAAGGTTTTAAGTGGAATACCTCGGGGTAATATCCTGGGCCCAATACTATTCACAGTGTTTATAAATGACTTGCCAATATCACTAAATAGCGCCTGCAAAATATTTGCAGATGATACAAAACTATATGACAACACATCTCAATTCGCGGGTTTACAAAATGATATTTATAAACTTCAAGATTGGTCAGATGTATGGAATCTATATTTCAATATTTCTAAATGTGGTGTTCTACATATTGGTAAAACCAAACAAGAACACACATATTATATGAGACAAAATAACAGCATAAAGCAATAAAAATCCTAAAAGAGGAAAAGGATTGGGAGTAACTTTCGACAGCATGTTGTCCTTTGATTTACATATTGGTAAAATAGTTAATAAAGCAATCAAATGTTGGGAGTTATTAAGAGAAGCTTTTCTTACTTAGATAAGGATATATTTCTAAAACTATATAAATCTTTTGTTAGGCCACATTTGGAATATGCAAATGCAATATGGTGTCCAACCTTGAAAAGACAGTCAGCGCAAATAGAAAGAGAACAAAGACGTGCAACAAAGCTATTAAAAGAATGCAAAGATAAATCTTATGCAGAACGATTGAAGTATTTGAAATTACACTCACTTAAAGGCAGAAGGACAAGAGGTGACCTTATTTAAACATATAAGATATTTAATGGAGTTGATGATATTTGTGTTGACTCACTCTTTTCTGTTTCACAATGTTAATATCACAAGAAACAAGGAAGGAAAGATATTTATTCAGCACTGTCGTACTAACACAAGAAAATGTTCTTTTTCACATCGAGTAGCCCCTTTGTGAATAAATTCCCAACTAACATAAAATTTGCACGAGATACTAACAAATTCAAGAATTTTTTGGACGAAATTCCAAAATTCAAAGAACTTTTCATCGATTATGATGATTAAAGGCATGATTAGGCTTATGCAAACAAAAAGAAAATGCGCATTTTAACACCTGTATTACAAATAGTTGAGAAAGAGGGGAAGTAAATAGGCCGCAAGGCCTAGGCCATTGAAAGCCAGTCCCTATTACTACTACTACTACTACTACTTCTACTACTACTACTACTACTACTACTACTACTACTACTACTACTACTACTACTGCATGATGTAATATGATACAACGAGACACGTATGAACTCCAGGGGGGAAATGGTATAGTATGATGACACATACAAAATAATATCAAATGACACCACAGCCTACAAGATGATTCTAGATGATACGAAATAATACAACTGATACAAGATGATACGTATGATGTATGGGAGGACGACATATGATATGCAATGATATTCAGTGATACGCAATGATACGCAACAATACGCAATGACACGCAATGATACGCAGTGATATGCAATGATACGCAATGATACCCCGGGGTTGCAGGAAAACGATGAGTACACGAATAACGTGGTGAACATGTAATGGACGCAGATACAAAATATGCAGACGAACGTTTTATGAACGCAGGATTGGACAGCGCACATGAACGCAGGATACGCAGTATACAGATGAACGCATATGAGCATGATAATGAAATTATGCAAAGGAATGGGAAGTGTGTGCACAAAATAAATGAGCTGTAGAGCGCAAGCAATCATTCTGAGGACGGCTGGCTATTGTACGACTGTATAACGTAACGAATAAAGATGAACGCAAGGAGGACAAATACGGGTAGCAGGGCGCTGGCCCTTTAAATGGATTTCCATTGCAATAATGTTCAGACGAGTATGGAAACGTTGACCATACTATGTAACGGTTGATCAAATGTCGGAATATTTAATTATGATTGATTGCCTGTCCTGATTTAAAGGAGGAACGATAGGACCAGTGAAATGATTAATAGCCGTCATGTAACCCAACATTAACATTTGGAGTCAGACCGTGATGGTTCCTGTATTATGAAGAATATTTGCCTGCAACAAAACAAACATATTAGTACCACAATATACACAACACAAATAAGAAGGTAGGTCCATAGACAGTAGTGTTGTTAGTATCATGCATCCT
>JAPXFY010000044.1:27500-42500 GCA_030674185.1 Monoplex corrugatus | reverse complement strand
ACGTTTCCCAGATCCTATTAAACACACACAGTACATGTTTCCAAAGCTAGCAGTAATCCTTTCGTCTTGTTAAGTATCAATAAACCTATAGGATCATAATGCATGGTATGTAATAACAACACTATAGGATCATAATGCATGGTAATGTAATAACAATAAACCCAATCTGTTAAAATACCATACGCCATCTATAAATCCAGGAACATATTTATATAAGAACCAGAACAAAAACGAAAGAAGAATAAGAATGCGTATTTAATACAACAAAACAAGACAGGCGCAAATTTTCGGCCAACTGGCCTTTGTCAATTTTGTATCTGGTGTTTGCTTGTTTTTTTGTAATCCTACGCTTGACAAAGGCCAGTTGGCCGAAAATTTGCGCCTGTCTTGTCTTGTTGTATTAAATACGCGTTCTTATTCTTCTTTCGTGTTTTTCTGGCTCCTTTTTGCTTGAACGCGGGCAGTCACACTTGTTTTGGATTACATATTTATATACGTCAGACAGATGAAACTTTTCAACCGTTCAGAGAGAATAGCTTGTGAATCCAATCGTCCATTAGGACATATCAGTATATCTGGGAGGGAAAAAATCCTTAATTTTACTTATGGATTGTAAATTACATTTTGGTGTACACCTATGGATTGTACAGTACATTTTGGTGTACACCTATGGATTGTACAGTACATTTTGGTGTACACCTATGGATTGTACAGTACATTTTGGTGTACACCTATGATGTACAGTACATTTTGTGTACACCTAGATGTACATACATTTTGGTGTACACCTATGGAATGTACCGTACATTTTGGTGTACACCTATGGATTGTACAGTACATTTTGGTGTACACCTATGGATTGTACAGTACATTTTGGTGTACACCTATGGATTGTACAGTACATTTTGGTGTACACCTATGGGTTGTACAGTACATTTTGGTGTACACCTATGGCTTATACGGTACATTTTGGTGTACACCTATGGATTGTACGGTACATTTTGGTGTACACCTATGGATTGTACGGTACATTTGGTGTACACCTATGGATTGTACATGTACATTTGGTGTACACATGGATTGTACAGTTACATTTTGGTGTACAACTTGGATTGCACAGTGCATTTTTGTACACCTATGGATTGTAGGCTACATCATTTTGGTGTACACAGACCCTCCTCAAAGATAGCTCCTACCATCTCCACCTCTTCTGGGGATACGGGATACCAGTGGGAGACACAGTACACGTGACCTGTTCTGTCTTGGGGAAGACCCTTGGTGACTCAGTGCTGTTCTACTGTGCAGACATGTGGGCAGGTCACAAACGTGTCCAGCGTGACGGAGGTAACAGCACTTTGACCATCGACTCACTGACGAAAGAAGATGATAATACCGTTGCCATGCAAGCAGAATGGAAAGTCCGACTTGATATCACTGAGTGCCACAGAAATACTCAGAGTGTTATGGTAAGAAACGTGCTTGTGAGTGTATGTGCTGGGGGGTTGTCGAGTTGTTTGTACCTGATTGTGTCTGTGTGCATCTCTCTTTCTTTCTCCCCCCCTCCTCTCTCTCTCTGCCTCACTCACCGACCCCCTCCCTCCCTCTTTCTTCCTCTTTCTCTCTCTCTCACTCTCCGCCTTCTGAAAATTCTGTGCTAATAATGTCCTCTTTTCTGTCAAACTCTCTTAGTTTCTTTCTTCCTCCTTTGCTTTCTGCCATTTCTTCCTATCATTTTTTATTTTAATGGTCCATTAACCTGTATGTTTTCGATAAAGTATTGCGTACCTTTTCTTAGGATTGATAACTGGGTACATGTATTAAGTACATTTCTGGCTCAAGGAAGGCGAAATATGCGGAAGCAATTTTAGGTAATTCATACCTGTTTTTGTATATGTTTTGGTGTCCTTGGGTATGCTTACATTTGTATTCAAGTGTGTTTTTTTAAATCCCCTGTGCGATAAATTGGATGGAGTTGTCAACGCCAGGGGCATGTCCTTAGATTATGTGTGCGAATGCATCGACATGTGTACTTGATTTTCTTTTCTTTTTTGATTCCTGTTGAAGGTTTATAAGTTTTGAAGCCCTGATATGGCTGTACGCAGTGGGCTGGGCTTTAAACAACAATAACAGTAAACAATAACAGTTTGAGTTTGGTTGATTTTTTATTTTCTTCCCAGTATATTCAGGTTTATATTGGTGTGTGTCTCATTTTGGTATACTCTATTCTGGTTTATTCTTGTGTTTAGGCAGAACGTCTTGTATTTGTCGCAGGATTTTGATGGGTAGGTGTTTTTATTTGAGCATAGACACTGTAAGTGTTGGTGACCAGTCGCCATGTTGTACTGGTCAGTGCAACTGACTATTGACTGGAAGATTGTGGGTTTGAATCCCCATTGGTCCCTTCAAAAATCATAGTGGGATTGTTCGGCTCCAACCGGCTCCTACCCAGAGTTGGGCGTGCTATGGGCTCATTGGGAAGACCGGGACCACACAGTTGAGTCTCATTTACTTCACGGATGCGTCATTGAGGGTGTTGCTCAAATCTTCCGACCAGCACCACAGGTGTCTGTATCTCTCGAGCCTGATTAATGCCAAGATACATTATGATAGTAGGTGTACAGTACAGCCCTGTCACGCAATCTCAATCCTAGATTGAACTCCATAGCATCATGAATATCATCCTCATCAATATTTATCATCATTGCATTATAAAAACTGTTCCAGCTTCTGTGGCCATCAAAGTGGCGTAGAAAATGTGAAAAAAGGTGAACACAAAGGTAACCTCACTGAGTCCAATGATCATTAAAAAAAGTAATAGTCTTGTTTTTTTCTTTCTCAACAGAAGTGCAACAGATGACAGAAAGTCCAACTGAGGCAGATACCGTATCTCCAGACATGCTGTTCAGTCTCTCTTCATCATGGCTGGAACAATCGTGGCTATTGTGGTCGTTGTCATCGTCATCGTTATCGTCCGCACCGTCAACAGAATAAGTAAATTTTGTATTTAGTGTGTATTATAGGGGAAGGGGTTGATAAGTTTAAATACCTAGGAACGATCATTTCACCAGACGGCAGATGCACATCAGAAATAGCCAGTAGAATCTGCCAAACCAAAACAGCATTCAAAAAGATGAAAAGCATTCTTACCAAGAAATGCCTATCAATTAACATCAGAAAGAAAGTTCTTGAAAGCTATATAGAACCAATACTGTTATACGGTTGTGAGGCGTGGACAGTCAACAAGCAAAGCCAGAACAAGATTGAGGCAGCTGAGATATGGTTTCTAAGAAGAGGTTGAGAGTTCCATGGACAGCAAAGAAAACAAACGAGACAGTCTTGATGGAGGCAGACACAAGAAGATCATTCATAGGGAAGATTAGGAAAAGACAGGCAACATTTATAGGCCATTTTATGAGGAAAGGGGAATTGGAGCACCTGGTCACAACGGGAAAGCTGGACGGAAAGAGAGCACCAGGTAGACCCATGGAGAAGATACTAGGCGGACTTGCAGAGTGCGGAGTTGCTGAAGACAAAGAGGTGGAAGAGATGCTTAGGGCAACAAGAGATAGAGACAGATGGAAGTCCATGATCGCCAACACCATGTGGCAAGGCACCTGATGATGATGATAGGGGAAGGGAATACTGTCTTGGTTTTTCGTACGAAAAGTAAAGGGAAAGTTGATTTTATATTAATGAGTAAAGCAGGCCTGTTTTGTCTGTACGGGCTAAATATGATGTAAAGGCTACTATCATCATCATCACCATGTGCCCTGCCGCATGGCGTTGGCCATCATGGCCCTCCATATGTATCTATCTGTTGTTGCCACAAGCACATCTTCCACCCTCTCTGTCCTCAGCAACCCTGCAAGTCCATCAAATTTTCTCCCTGGGTCTACCTGGTGCCCTCTTTCCCTCCACCTTTCCTGTTGTGACCAGGTGCTCTAATTCCCCTTTCTTCATAAAATGGCCTATAAATGTTGCTTGTCTTTTCCTAATCTTCATCAATGATCTTGTGTCTGCTTTCATCAAGACTGTCTCGTTTGTTTTCTTTGGGGTCCATGGAACTCTCAATATTCTTCTTAGAAACCACATCTTGGCTGCCTCAATCTTGTTCTGGCTTTGCGTGTTGACTGTCCACACCTCACAACTGTATAACATTATCGGTTCTGTAACATTCAAGAACTCTCATCTGATGTAATTGATAGTATTTGTTGGTAAGAATGCTTTTTATCTTCTTGAATGCTGTATGCCTAATAGAAGCTTTGCTGTTCATATGAATGTCATCGTTTCTGGTTTATCCTAATATAGAGGTTATAAGATGTGTACTGTAAAGACCTGCTATATATAAAGTAGAACACTATTTGTTCATGACTGTAAGTTGCGTTATTGTCTGGTGTCTCTATACTTTTAACATTATTGTTATCTGTACATAAGATAGTACTATGTAAGAATTGTTAGAAGCTGTTATCTGTACTATAGTATAGCAAGTAGAAACACTTTGTTCATGACGACATTATGTCTGGTTTATCTGTACATAAAGATGAAGTAAAGCTCATGCTATGTATAAAGAGAACACTTTGTTCATGACGACATTATGTCTGGTTTATCTGTACTAAGATGAAGTAACTGCATTAAAGAACTTGTTAGACGAATATATGCCTGCTATGTATAAAGAGAACACTTTGTTCATGACGACATTATGTCTGGTTTATCTGTACATAAAGATGAAGTAAAGCCTGCTATGTATAAAGAGAACACTTTGTTCATGACGAATCATGTCTGGTTTATCTGTACGGTTAAGATGAAGTAAAGCCTGCTATGTATAAATAGGAACATGTCTGGATTTATCTGTATCGGGTTAAGGATGAAGTAAAGCCTGCTATGTATAAATAGGACATGTCTGGTTTATCTGTACGGTTAAGGATGAAGTAAAGCCTGCTATGTATAAATAGGACATGTCTGGTTTATCTGTACGGTTAAGGATGAAGTAAAGCCTGCTATGTATAAATAGGACATGTCTGGTTTATCTGTGCGGGTTAAGGATGAAGTAAAGCCTGCTATGTATAAATAGGACATGTCAGATTTATCTGTACGGGTTAAGGATGAAGTAAAGCCTGCTATGTATAAATAGGACATGTCTGGTTTATCTGTACGGGTTAAGGATGAAGTAAAGCCTGCTATGTATAAATAGGACATGTCTGGTTTATGTGCCCTCAAAACACGAGGCAAAAGCTGTTGTGTATAAACAGGTGCACCTTGTTAATGTAATGATGAAGCCAGGGGTGGTTTATCTGTGCAGTCTCAACATGATGCAAAGCCTGATATACATAAATAGATTCCACCGTGGGGATGCCGGGGGTCCTTTCAGTATAAATATTGTCCCCACCTTCTGGAAATTCTGCTGGAAATTTCCTTTTTTCTGTCACTCTCTTTGTGTCTGTCTTCCTCCTTTGCTTTCTGTTATGTCTTCCTATCGTTTTCTGCCTTGCTGGTCCATTCATCTGTATATGTTCGATAAAGTCTTACATATATCTTAGGATTGATAATTGGATACATATTTTGGCTCTAGGGAAATGAGATATGCGGAAACAATTTTAGGTCATTTAGGCTTGTTTTTATGTAAAGCTTTTTATGTCTTTAAGTTATGTTTCAGATATATTTTTTAATCTCCTGTGCGATACATTGGATGGAATGGTCAACGCCAGGGGCATATCCTTAGATTATGTGCGCAAATGCATTGATATGTGTACTTAATTTCTTTACCTTTTTTTTCTTTCTCCTGTTGAAGTATTTTATACATTTTGAAATGGTTATACACTGGTATGGCTCTACGCAGTCGGCTGGCCTTTAAACAAAAATAACAACAACAGTACAGCCTGACTGCAAGGGTCGAGTCTAGCTGGTATTAAACTTTGTGCCTATGCCAGCTGTAAATGAGTACCTGATCCTGTTCAGGGTTGTGAAGTAAACCATAGACAGAGAGGAGAGTGGTAGCACCTTCAAAGAGCAAATACGCCGAAGAAAGTTTAGATCTCTACCACCTCACTCGTCGGCGTCGTTAAGGGTCAGAGAGAAGAGTTACTTTTGCTTCCCTTAATATCGGCCTGGTCATTCCTTTGAACTTGGATCATAACAGTATTCACGTGGGTATGTTTTCTGTCCTAGGTATATGACTACAGGTCATGTTGCTGAACAAGGCGTTTGTAGTAGTTCCCCCACCCCTACCCCCGGGGGGATGCCGGGGGCTCTTTCGGTTTAAATAGTATCCCCACCTTCTGGAAATTCTGTGCTAGAAATGTCTCTTTTCTGTAACTCTCTTTGTTTCTTTCTTCCTCCTTTGCTTTCTATTTCTTCCTATCATTTTCTGCCTTAATGGTCCATTCACCTGTATGTGTTCGATAAAGTCTTACATATTTTTCTTAGGATGGATAACTGGGTACATGTATTATTAAGTGCATTTTTGGCTCTAGGGATGTGAGATTGCGGAAGCAATTTTAGGCAGTTTATGCCTGTTTTTATATATGTTTTGGTGTCCTTAGGTATGCTTAAATTTGTATTCAGGTGTGTTTTTTTTTAATCCCCTGTGCAATAGATTGGATGGAAGTGGTCAACGCCAGGGGCATGTCCTTAGATTATATGCTCGAATGCATTATATATGTACTTAATTTTCATTTTTTTTTTTCTGTTGAAATTTTGTATGTTTTCAAGCAGTTATAGCCGTGATATGGCTCTACGCAGTGGGCTGGGCTTTAACCAGCAATAACAATGACAATATAGTAGTTTTGATACAGTGGCTTGTACTGTCTGTCTGTCTGTCTGTCTGTTTGTCTGATAACTCTCTCTTCTTTCTATCTTTTCTGTTCTGTGCTTTCTTCTTTTTTTTATTCCATTGTTATTTTTAGTCCATAAAGTCTGTGTGTCTTCCTTCTTTTTGTTGTCTTCTGTTTTGTTTTGTTTTGTTTTGTTTTGTTTTGTTTTGTTTTGTTTTGTTTCTCTTTTTTTCCTTCTTTGTTTATTTTTGTATCTTTGTATCTTTTTCCTTTCATTCTATCTGAGCACTTACACTGAGTGGGACAGTGGATAAAAAACATTTATAATGTCTTAAGAGTTCCACAGAGATAATCCATAGCTCAGTTGACCTTGACATTAGGCAAAATCTCATTTCCTGGTTATCTCATAAGAACTCGTGGAGGCGTGTAATGTCTGTCATGGTTCTCTCCCCCCGCCTCCTCCCCCACTCCCAACCCACCTACCACACACACATCAAAAGTCATACTAGATGTAGTGTAGGACTCCTCGCCCACACATTTGACATTCTTGTAAGCAAATGTGAACTGAGAACCTTACTGATTCATCATCATCATCATCATCATATCATCATCATCATCATCATCATCATCATGTGCCCTGCCACGACATGGCGATCATGGCCCTCCATACGAATCTATCCCTTGTCACTGCAAGTACATCTCCCACCCTCTCTATCCTTAACCGATCTGCACGTCCGTCCAGTATTTTATCACTGGGTCTACCTTTGTGCTTTTTTTTCCTCCAGCTTTCCTGTTGTGACTAGGTGCTCTTAATTTCTCTTGCTTCATAAGATGTCCTATAAATTTGCTCTAATTTCTCTTGCCTCATAAAATGTCCTGTAAATGTTGTTCACTGATTTGTGAATTATTTATTTACTCTTTTTTTTAATACTTTTTTTTAACCACAATCTCATTCTGACCTAACAGGAAGACAACGCTTTAGACGGGATCACACTTCTGATCTTCCACAAGAACATGTGTATGCAACATGGAGAGCTCCACAGAGAGCTCCACAGCTACCGGCTAGAGACAACCTGCCCCGAATTATCATCGAAGCGGTTGAGGACCAGGGGGAGTCAGATTACGAGGAAATTGGCAGTTCCCACTATCACACAATAGATGACGACCTGGAAAACCTCACAGGTCAGGAGGGAATTGGCTGTTCCCACTATCACACAATAGATGACGACCTGGCAAACCTCACAGGTCAGGAGGGAATTGGCAGTTCCCACTATCACACAATAGATGACGACCTGGCAAGCCCCACAGGTCAGGAGGGAATTGGCAGTTCCCACTATCACACGTTGGATGGCGACATGGCAAACCCCACAGGTCACCAGGGAATTGGCAGTTCCCACTATCACACACTGGGTGACCACCTAGTCAGAGGTCAGTGGCTCTTTTTGTGTGCGTGTATGCGTGCGTAAGTGCGTGTTGTGTGTGTGTGTGTAGATATGTGTGTGTGTGTGTGTGTGTGCGTTGGTGTGTGTGTGTGTGTGTGTGTGTGTGTGTGTGTGTGTGTGTGTGTGTGTGTGTGTTGTGTGTGTGTGTATTCATTCGTTCATGATTTCTTTTAAATGTCTATTCACATATGCGCGTGCTTACGAATAAGCAAGCGAGCAAACAAACAAACAAGGAAACAAACAAACAAACAAACAAGTTATTAAAAAATGAATGGACAATAGATAGATAGATAAATTGGACGGAATGGTCAACACCAGGGGTGTGTCCTTAAATTATGTGCGTAAATGCATCGATATGTGTACTTATTTTGTTGTTGTTTGTTTTTTCTGTTGAAGCTTTGTGTGTTTTGAAGCGGTTATAGCCCTGATATGGCTCTACACAGTCGGCAGGACTTTAAACAACAATAACAACAATAAAAATTGTTTGGTTAGTCAGTTGTTAGTGGCTTAATTAGTTAGGTAATTGGTTGGTTAGTTGGTGGTGGCTTTGTTGGTTAGTCGTTAGATTAGTGAATTGTTTAGTTAGGTTAGTGGGTGAGTCAGTTGGCTGATGGGTAGGCTGACTAGTTGGTTGCATAGTTGTTTGTTAGCTCATTAATACTACCATTTGCATAATTCGCTCTGTAATCAGTAAGTAAATGGACTAAACCATGAGGCATATAGTAGGGTTCTATGTTGTGTATTTCCTCTTGACAAACTGAAGAACAGCATCATCAACTTGTGCAGGTGTCCCACTTGACTATCTAACACCTACATCACCACTGCAAGCTGCATGCTCCAAAGGTACAGCGACTGCTCTGGGTATGCTGTTGTTGTTGTTTTTGTTGTCGTTGTTGTGTTGTTGCCATTGTTGTTGTTGTTGTTGTTGCTGCTGCTGTTGTGTTGTTGCTGCTGGTGTTGTTGTTGCTGCTGTTGTTGTTATTGCTGCTGCTGTTGTTGTTATTGTTGTTGTTATTGTTTCTGTTGTTGTTGTTGTTGCTGCTGTTACTGTTGTTGTTATTGCTATTGCTGTTGTTGCTGTTGTTGTTGTCATTGCTGTTGTTGTTGTTTGTGTTGTTGTTGCTGTCACTGTTGTTGTCGTTGCTGTTGTTGTTACTGTTGTTATTTTTATTCTTGTTATTGCTTTGTTGTTGTTACTGTCCTTGTTGTTGTTATTATTTTTTGTTGCGTCTGCTGCTGCTGTTGTTGTTATTGCTGTTTTGTTGTTTTTGTTATTGTTATTGCTGCTGTTGTTGTTATTGTTGTTATTATTGCTGTTGTTATTGCTGTTGTTGTTATTGCTGATGTTGATGTTGCTGTTGTTTCCGTTCTTGTTCTTGCTGTCGTCGTCGTCGTTGTTATTGCTGTTGTTGTTGTTATTGCTGTTGTTGTTATTTTTGTTGTTATTGCTGTTGTTGTTGTTATTGTTGTTGTTGTTGCTGCTGTTGTTCCCGTTCTTGTTCTTGCTGTCGTCGTCGTTGTTGTTGTTATTGCTGTTGTTCTTGTCGTTTCTGTTGTTGTTGTTGTTATTGTTGTTATTGCTGTTGTTTTGGCTGTTGACTGTATAGTCAGTTACTTGAATGCTGTATTCAAACGTTCGTTTATTAGTCAGAAAGTTGATTGTTAAGGCATGGACACAGTGAGTCAGGTAAATGGCCAGTGAGCTGTTTGCTACACGTTTTGTGGACAAACTAAAGAACAACACAACTTTTGTGCAGGTGTCCCCCGTGACTACATCACACCGACATCGTCACAGCCACCAGCAACCGGTGTAGTAGATACTGGTATGCTGCTGCTGCTCTGTGTGTGTGTGTGTGTGTGTGTGTGTGGTGGTGTGTGTGTGTGTACATTGTGTGTGTGTGTGTGTGTGTGTGTGTGTGTGTGTGTGTGTGTGTGTGTGTGTGTGTACATTGTGTGTGTGTGTGTGTGTGTGTGTGTGTGTACATTTTGTGTGTGTATGGTGTGTGTGTGTGTGTGTGTGTGTGTGTGTGTGTGTGTGTGTGTACATTGTGTGTGTGTGTGTGTGTGTGTGTGTGTGTGTGTGTGTGTGTGTGTGTGTGTGTGTGTGTGTGTTCGTTCGTTATTTCTTTTAAATGTCTATTCACATATGTGAGTATAAACAAACAAACAAACAACAAACAAACAAACAAACAAAAAAGTGATTAAAATGAATGTACAATAGATAAATAGATAAATTGGACGGAGTGGTCAACACCAGGGGTATGTCCTTAGATTATGTGCGTAAATGCATCGATATGTGTACTAGTCAGCTACTTGAATGCTGTATTCAAACATTCGTTTATTAGTCATAAAGTTGATTGTTAAGACATAGGCACGGTTAGTCTGGTAAATGGCCAGTTAGTTGTTTGCTCCACGTTTTGTGGACAAACTAGTAACTCACTCTGTAATCAGTAAGTAAATGGACTGAACCATGAGGCATATAGTAGGGTTCTATGTTGTGTATTTCCTCTTGTCAAACTGAAGAACAGCATCATCAACTTGTGCAGGTGTCCCACTTGACTATCTAACACCTACATCACCACTGCAAGCTGCATGCTCCAAAGGTACAGCGACTGCTCTGGGTATGTTGTTGTTATTGTTATTGTTGTTGTTATTGTTGTTATTGTTTTGTTATTGTTGTTGCTGTTGATGTTGTTATTGTTGTTGCTGTTGATGTTGTTATTGTTGTTGCTATTATTGTTGTTGTTGTTATTGTTGCTGCTGTTGTTGTTGTTGTTGTTGTTGTTGTTTTTGCTGTTTTTGTTGCTGTTGCTGCTGCTGTTGTTGTTGCTGGTGTTGTTGTTGTTGTTATTATTATTGCTGTTGTTGTCTTGTTGTTGTTGTTGTTGTTTTGCTGCCATTGCTGTGGTTGTTGCTGTCACTGTTGTTGTTCTCATTGTTGTTGTTAATGTTGTTGTTATTGTTATTGTTGTTATTGCTGTTGTTGTTGTTACTTTTCTTGTTATTATTGTTGTTGTTGCTGTTGTTGTTATTGTTGTTGTTGTTGTTGTTTTGTTATTGTTGTTGCTGCTGTTGTTGTTATTGCTGTTGTTATTGTTGTTATAGTTGTTGATTTTTGCTGTTGTTATTGCTGTTATTATCGTTGTTATTGCTATTGTTGTTGTTATTGTTGTTGTTGTTGCTGCTGTTGTTCCTGTTCTTGTTCTTACTGTCGTCATCGTTGTTGTTGTTATTGCTCTTGCCTCATAAAATGTCCTGTAAATGTTGTTCATTGATTCGTGAATTATTTATTTACTCTTTTTTTTAATACTTTTTTTTTTAACCACAATCTCATTCTGACCTAACAGGAAGACAACGCTTTAGACGGGATCACACTTCTGATCTTCCACAAGAACATGTGCATGCAACATGGAGAGCTCCACAGCTACCGCCTAGAGACAACCTGCCCCGAATTATCATCGAAGCGGTTGAGGACCAGGGGGAGTCAGATTACGAGGAAATTGGCAGTTCCCACTATCACACAATAGATGACGACCTGGAAAACCTCACAGGTCAGGAGGGAATTGGCAGTTCCCACTATCACACAATAGATGACGACCTGACAAACCTCACAGGTCAGGAGGGAATTGGCAGTTCCCACTATCACACAATAGATGACGACCTGGCAAGCCCCACAGGTCAGGAGGGAATTGGCAGTTCCCACTATCACACGTTGGATGGCGACCTGGCAAACTCCACAGGTCACCAGGGAATTGGCAGTTCCCACTATCACACACTGGGTGACCACCTGGTCACAGGTCAGTGGCTCTTTTTGTGTGCGTGTATGCGTGCGTAAGTGCGTGTTGTGTGTGTGTGTGTGTGTGTAGATATGTTTGTGTGTGTGTGTGTGTGTGTGTGTGTGTGTGTGTGTGTGTGAGTGTGCGTTGGGTGTGTGTGTGTGTGTGTGTGTGTGCGTTGGGTGTGTGGTGTGGTGTGTGTGTGTTGTGTGAGTGTGTGCGTTTGGTGTGTGTGTGTGTGTGTGTGTGTGTGGTGGTGTGTGTGGTGTGTGTGTGTGTGGTGTGTGTGTGTGTGTGTGTGTGTGGTGTGGTGTGTGTTGTGTGTGTGTGTGGGGTGTGGTGCGTGTGTGTGTTCATTCGTTCATGATTTCTTTTAAATGTCTATTCACATATGCGCGTGCTTACGAATAAGCAAGCGAGCAAACAAACAAACAAGCAAACAAACAAACAAGCAAACAAACAAACAAACAAACAAACAAACAAACAAACAAGTTATTAAACAATGAATGGACAATAGATAGATAGATAAATTGGACGGAATGGTCAACACCAGGGGTGTGTCCTTAAATTATGTGCGTAAATGCATCTATATGTGTACTTATTTTTCTTTTGTTTTTTTTTCTGTTGAAGCTTTGTGTGTTTTGAAGCGGTTATAGCCCTGATATTGCTCTACACAGTCGGCAGGACTTTAAACAACAATAACAACAATAAAAATTGTTTGGTTAGTCAGTTGTTAGTGGCTTAATTAGTTAGGTAATTGGTTGGTTAGTTGGTGGTGGCTTTGTTGGTTAGTCGTTAGATTAGTGAATTGTTTAGTTAGGTTAGTGGGTGAGTCAGTTGGCTGATGGGTAGGCTGACTAGTTGGTTGCATAGTTGTTTGTTAGCTCATTAATACTACCATTTGCATAATTCGTCTTGTAATCAGTAAGTAAATGGACTAAACCATGAGGTATATAGTAGGGTTCTATGTTGTGTATTTCCTCTTTACAAACTGAAGAACAGCATCATCAACTTGTGCAGGTGTCCCACTTGACTATCTAACACCTACATCACCACTGCAAGCTGCATGTTCCGAAGGTACAGCGACTGCTCTGGGTATGCTGTTGTTGTTGTTTTTGTTGTCGTTGTTGTGTTGTTGCCATTGTTGTTGTTGTTGTTGTTGCTGCTGTTGTGTTGTTGCTGCTGGTGTTGTTGTTGCTGCTGTGTTGTTGTATTGTTTCTGTTGTTGTTGTTGTTGCTGCTGTTACTGTTGTTGTTATTGCTATTGATGTTGTTGTTGTCATTGCTGTTGTTGTTGTTTGTGTTGTTGTTGCTGTCACTGTTGTTGTTCTCGTTGCTGTTGTTGTTACTGTTGTTGTTATTGTTATTCTTGTTATTGCTGTTGTTGTTGTTACTGTCCTTGTTGTTGTTATTATTTTTTGTTGCTGCTGCTGCTGCTGTTGTTGTTATTGCTGTTTTGTTGTTTTTGTTATTGTTATTGCTGCTGTTGTTGTTATTGTTGTTATTATTGCTGTTGTTATTGCTGTTGTTATTGCTGTTGTTATTGCTGTTGTTGTTGTTATTGCTGTTGTTGTTGTTATTGTTGTTGTTGTTGCTGCTGTTGTTCCCGTTCTTGTTCTTGCTGTCGTCGTCGTTGTTGTTGTTATTGCTGTTGTTCTTGTCGTTTCTGTTGTTGTTGTTGTTATTGCTGTTGTTTTGGCTGTTGACTGTATAGTCAGTTACTTGAATGCTGTATTCAAACGTTCGTTTATTAGTCAGAAAGTTGATTGTTAAGGCATGGACACAGTGAGTCAGGTAAATGGCCAGTGAGCTGTTTGCTACACGTTTTGTGGACAAACTAAAGAACAACACAACTTTTGTGCAGGTGTCCCCCGTGACTACATCACACCGACGTCGCCACAGCGACCAGCAACCGGTGTAGCAGATACTGGTATGCTGCTGCTGGCTCTGTGTGTGTGTGTGTGTGTGTGTGTGTGTGTGTGTGTGTGTGTGTGTGTGTGTGTGTTGTACATTGTGTGTGTGTGTGTGTGTGTGTGTGTGTGTGTGTATGTGTGTGTGTGTGTGTTCGTTCGTTCGTTCGTTATTTCTTTTAAATGTCTATTCACATATGTGAGTATAAACAAACAAACAAACAACAAACAAGCAAACAAACAAAAAAAGTGATTAAAATGAATGTACAATAGATAAATAGATAAATTGGATGGAGTGGTCAACACCAGGGGTATGTCCTTAGATTATGTGCGTAAATGCATCGATATGTGTACTAGTCAGCTACTTGAATGCTGTATTCAAACATTCGTTTATTAGTCATAAAGTTGATTGTTAAGGCATAGGCACGGTTAGTCTGGTAAATGGCCAGTTAGTTGTTTGCTCCACGTTTTGTGGACAAACTAGTAACTCACTCTGTAATCAGTAAGTAAATGGACTGAACCATGAGGCATATAGTAGGGTTCTATGTTGTGTATTTCCTCTTGACAAACTGAAGAACAGCATCATCAACTTGTGCAGGTGTCCCACTTGACTATCTAACACCTACATCACCACTGCAAGCTGCATGCTCCAAAGGTACAGCGACTTCTCTGGGATGTTGTTGTTGTTGTTTTTGTTGTTGTTATTGTTTTGTTATTGTTCTTGCTGTTGATGTTGTTATTGTTGTTGCTGTTGTTATTGTTGTTGCTATTATTGTTGTTGTTGTTATTGTTGCTGCTGTTGTTGTTGTTTTTGCTGTTTTTGTTGCTGTTGCTGCTGCTGTTGTTGTTGCTGGTGTTGTTGTTGTTGTTATTATTATTGCTGTTGTTGTCTTGTTGTTGTTGTTTTGCTGCCATTGCTGTTGTTGTTGTTGCTGTCACTGTTGTTGTTCTCATTGTTGTTGTTATTGTTATTGTTGTTATTGCTGTTGTTGTTACTTCCTTGTTATTATTGTTGTTGTTGCTGTTGTTGTTATTGTTGTTGCTGCTGTTGTTGTTATTGCTGTTGTTATAGTTGTTGATTTTTGCTGTTGTTATTGCTGTT
>JAPXFY010000044.1:22500-25000 GCA_030674185.1 Monoplex corrugatus | reverse complement strand
TTATTGCTGTTGTTATTGCTGTTGTTGTTGTTGTTGTTATTGCTGTTGTTGTTATTGCTGATGTTGATGTTGTTTCCGTTCTTGTTCTTGCTGTCGTCGTCGTCGTTGTTGTTGTTATTGCTGTTGTTGTTGTTATTTTTGTTGTTATTGCTGTTGTTGTTGTTATTGTTGTTGTTGTTGCTGCTGTTGTTCCCGTTCTTGTTCTTGCTGTCGTCGTCGTTGTTGTTGTTATTGCTGTTGTTCTTGTCGTTTCTGTTGTTGTTGTTGTTATTGCTGTTGTTTTGGCTGTTGACTGTATAGTCTGTTACTTGAATGCTGTATTCAAACGTTCGTTTATTAGTCATAAAGTTGATTGTTAAGGCATGGACACAGTGAGTCAGGTAAATGGCCAGTGAGTTGTTTGCTACACGTTTTGTGGACAAACTAAAGAACAACACAACTTTTGTGCAGGTGTCCCCCGTGACTACATCACACCGACATCGTCACAGCCACCAGCAACCGGTGTAGTAGATACTGGTATGCTGCTGCTGCTCTGTGTGTGTGTGTGTGTGTGTGTGTGTGTGTGTGTGTGTGTGTACATTGTGTGTGTGTGTGTGTGTGTGTGTGTGTGTGTGTGTGTGTGTGTGTGTGTGTGTGTGTGTACATTGTGTGTGTGTGTGTGTGTGTGTGTGTGTGTGTGTGTGTATGTGTGTGTGTTCGTTCGTTCGTTATTTCTTTTAAATGTCTATTCACATATGTGAGTATAAACAAACAAACAAACTACAAACAAGCAAACAAACAAAAAAGTGATTAAAATGAAAGTACAATAGATAAATTGGACGGAGTGGTCAACACCAGGGGTATGTCCTTAGATTATGTGCGTAAATGCATCGATATGTGTACTAGTCAGCTACTTGAATGCTGTATTCAAACATTCGTTTATTAGTCATAAAGTTGATTGTTAAGGCATAGGCACGGTTAGTCTGGTAAATGACCAGTGAGTTGTTTGCTACACGTTTTGTGGACAAACTAGTAACTCACTCTGTAATCAGTAAGTAAATGGACTGAACCATGAGGCATATAGTAGGGTTCTATGTTGTGTATTTCCTCTTGACAAACTGAAGAACAGCATCATCAACTTGTGCAGGTATCCCACTTGACTATCTAACACCTACATCACCACTGCAAGCTGCATGCTCCAAAGGTACAGCGACTGCTCTGGGTATGTTGTTGTTGTTGTTATTTTGTTGTTGTTGTTGTTGTTGTTGTTATGTTGTTATTGTTATTATTATTGTTATGTTGTTATTGTTGTTGTTATTGTTGTTTGTTATTGTTGTTGCTGTTGTTGCTGTTGATGTTGTTATTGTTGTTGCTATTATTGTTGTTGTTGTTATTGTTGCTGCTGCTGTTGTTGTTGTTGTTTTTGCTGTTTTTGTTGCTGTTGCTGCTGCTGTTGTTGTTGTTGTAGTTATTATTATTGCTGTTGTTGTCTTGTTGTTGTTGTTGTTGTTTTGCTGCCATTGCTGTTGTTGTTGTTGTTGCTGTCACTGTTGTTGTTCTCATTGTTGTTGTTAATGTTATTGTTATTGTTGTTATTGCTGTTGTTGTTACTTTCCTTGTTGTTATTATTGTTGTTGTTGCTGTTGTTGTTATTGTTGTTGCTGCTGTTGTTGTTGTTTTGTTATTGTTGTTGCTGCTGTTGTTGTTATTGCTGCTGTTATTGTTGTTATAGTTGTTGATTTTTGCTGTTGTTATTGCTGTTGTTATTGCTGTTGTTATCGTTGTTATTGCTATTGTTGTTGTTATTGTTGTTGTTGTTGCTGCTGTTGTTCCTGTTCTTGTTCTTGCTGTCGTCATCGTTGTTGTTGTTATTGCTGTTGTTCTTGTCATTACTGTTGTTGTTGTTGTATTGTTGTTATTGCTGTTGTTTTGGCTGTTGACTGTATAGTCAGCTACTTGAATGCTGTATTCAAACATTCGTTTATTAGTCATAAAGTTGATTGTTAAGGCATGGACACAGTGAGTCTGGTAAATGGCCAGTTAGTTGTTTGCTACACGTTTTGTGGACAAACTAGTAACTCACTCTGTAATCAGTAAGTAAATGGACTGAACCATGAGGCATATAGTAGGGTTCTATGTTGTGTATTTCCTCTTGACAAACTGAAGAACAGCATCATCAACTTGTGCAGGTATCCCACTTGACTATCTAACACCTACATCACCACTGCAAGCTGCATGCTCCAAAGGTACAGCGACTGCTCTGGGTATGTTGTTGTTGTTGTTATTTGTTGTTGTTGTTGTTGTTGTTGTTATTGTTATTATTATTGTTGTTGTTGTTATTGTTGTTAGTTATTGTTTTGTTATTTGTTGTTGCTGTTGTTGCTGTTGATATTGTTGTTGCTGTCACTGTTGTTGTTCTCATTGTTGTTGTTAATGTTATTGTTGTTATTGCTGTTGTTGTTACTTTCCTTGTTGTTATTATTGTTGTTGTTGCTGTTGTTGTTATTGTTGTTGCTGCTGT
>JAPXFY010000044.1:0-20000 GCA_030674185.1 Monoplex corrugatus | reverse complement strand
CTCCAACTAGTTATTTACTTAATTCACCAGTTTACAATTGGGTTTACTAGTTAGTTCTCCAACTATTATTTACTTAATTCACCAGTTAATTGTTTACTAGTTAGTTCTCCAACTAGTTATTTACTTAATTCACCAGTTGTTTGTTTACTAGTTAGTTCTCCAACTAGTTATTTTACTTAATTCACCAGTTAAGTAGCTTACTAGTTAATTCTCCAACTAGTTATTACTTAATTCACCAGTTAGTTTGTTTACTATTTAATTCTCCAACTATTATTTACTTAATTCACCAGTTAAGTAGCTTACTAGTTAATTCTCCAACTAGTTATTTACTTAATTCACCAGTTAGTTTGTTTACTAGTCAGTTCTCTCAACTAGTTATTTACTTAATCCATCAGTTAGATAGTTTACTAGTTTGTTCTCCAATTTGTTATTTATTGAATTCTCCAGTTAGTTTGTTTACCAGTTAGTTCTCCAACTAGTTATCTACTTAATGCACCAGTTACACAAACACACACACACACTCACGCACGCACGCACTCCCACACACAACACACGCGCGCGCGCGCACGTACAGAAACACACACACACCAACAACAACAACAACAAAGACAGAAAATTATGATTATTGTACCACTCCTGTGGAGCTGAAAGTTGTAAACCTTGTTAATTGTTTCCACCAGCATATCACCTGTCTCTCTCTCTCTCCATCTTTCTCTCTCTGTCTCTGTCTCTCTCTTCTCTCTGTCTCTGTCTGTCTGTCTGTCTCTTCTTCTCTGTCTGTCTGTCTGTCTGTCTGTCTGTCTTCTCTCTCTCTCTGAAAAATGAGCCTGCAATTAGAAATTTGGCACCATACTTCTGTAAAGCTTTTAAGAAAAGAGAGTTTGCCTTATCATTAAGTTAAAATTCTTGGATGTATGTGTGTTAAACCTATTTATATGTTCCTATTGTATTATTGAAGTTTGACTGCGGGTCCTATATTGTAATTATTTCAAAATATTTTAAGTATGCATTATTATCCAAGAACGACTATATATTATATTCTGTGTTTGTACAATGTTTATAATGTTTTCACACCCCGTCAAATGGGGCTTTGGCCTTACTGAATAAATTTCTGTTTCTGATTCTAATTCTGTCTCTTTCTCTCTTTGTCTGTCTCTGTCTTTCTTTATCTCTGTCCCTTTCCGTCTTTCTGTCTCTGTGTCTCTCTCTGTCTCTTTCTCTGTATCTGTCTCAGTCTTTCTCTGTCTTTCTGGTTCTCTGTCTCTGTCTCATGCTCTGTCTCCTTCTCACTCTCTTTGTTTAAATCTATTTCTCTGTCCCTTCTTAAACCAAAATGAAAAACAGCAACACTACGCAGGTATAGGTAGGTAGATAGGTATGTAGATAGTAATGACTTCTTGACGATACTACATGCCTTCTTGATGGTAAACGTCAAAGTGAAAAACAGGAACACTTTGCGGGTGTAGGTAGGTAGGTAGATAGGTAGTTTAGGTAGTATGGTAGTACACGACTTCTTGGCGGTAAACATCAAAGTGAAAACAGAAACACAGTGCGGGTGGAGATGTAGGTAGGTAGATAGGTAGATAGGTAAGTAGGTAGTACACGACTTCTTGGCGGTAAACATCAAAGTGAAAAACAGAAACACAGTGCGGGTGGAGGTAGGTGATAGATAGGTGATAGGTAAGTAGGTGGTACCTGACTTCTTGGCGGTAAACATCAAAGTGAAAACAGCAACTCTGTGCAGGTGTTCCGCGTGACTACCTCACGCCAACGTCCCTTACACCTGGCAAGTCCACAGAGGACGGAGGATCCAGGGCCGTGTACCTGGCGTAAATGGAACTCTGGATGGCACATTAACGTTCCCATGTCTCCAGTCTGGCAGTGCCTTCCTTGCCACGTACGCTACAGCTGCTGATACCATTTATGTACTGATCATGAGATTCAGAATTGGTCTAAGTCATTCATCATCATCATTATCGTCATCGTCGTCATGAATATCATCATCATCATCGACATCATCAGCATATCATAGTCGTCATCTTCGTCAGCGTCGTCGTCGTCATCATCATTATCATCATAATCGTCGTCGTCGTCATCATCATCATCGTTGTCGTCGTCGTCATCATATATTATCATATCTCGTCGTCGTCATCATAATATAGTCGTCGTCGTCATCATCATCATTCGTCGTCTCATTGTCATCATCATCGTCGTCGTCGTCATCATCATCATGTCATCGTGTCTCATCGTTTAAAACTCCCACCGCAATGATTTTGACAGGACTGAGGGGGTTGGAACCCACAACCTTCCAGTTCATTGTTATTCTGAACATTGTTTGATAACCAGTGACAGGTTATTTTCACTTTGTTAAAATGTATTTTCATGTGTACAGATGTTTTTTTTAGGTTAGAAAATATCGACTGATTGTGTTTGAATTTTATGGTCTGACATATGATGGAGGATTTTACTGAAATTGAAATTTTGTGTGAATTATTGCAATTTACGCAAGTTTTTATTTTTGGTTGATTTTCTTTTGTTTTGTGTTAATAAATTGGTTATGGCGTGTTAATTGTGGGTTTGTCTGTTGTGTAGTATGTTATTATTTGAATATTGGTTGTACATAATGAAGGTGACTAGCAGAATGGTGTTAGCGCTAAAAGAATAAAGACGACATACACTGTACTGGTGGGCATCTCTGAAATTTATTGTACTGGTAATGTGTGTCAGGTCTGACAGTATATTGTACTGGTAATGTGTGACAGGTCTGACAGTATATTGTACTGGTAATGTGTGTCAGGACTGACAGATATTGTACTGGTAATGTGTGTCAGGACTGACAGTACAATACTGGTAATGTGTGTCAGGTCTGACAGTATATAGTACTGGTAATGTGTGTCAGTCTGACAGTACATGTACTGGTAATGTGTGTCAGCTCTGACAGTATATGTACTGGGTAATGTGTGTCAGGTCTGACAGTTCATTGTACTGGTAATGTGTGACAGTCTGACAGTATATTGTACTGGTAATGTGTGACAGGTCCGACAGTATATTGTACTGGTAATGTGTGTCAGGTCTGACAGTATATTGTACTGGTAATGTGTGTCAGGTCTGACAGTATATTGTACTGGTAATGTGTGTCAGGTCTGACAGTATATTGTATGGTAATGTGTGACAGGTCTGACAGTATATTGTACTGGTAATGTGTGACAGGTCTGACAGTTATTTGTACTGGTAATGTGGATAGGTCTGACAGTATATTGTACTGGTAATGTGTGATAGGTCTGACAGTATATTGTACTGGTAATGTGTGACAGGTCTGACAGTATATTGTACTGGTAATGTGTGACAGGTCTGACAGGATATTGTACTGGTAATGTGTGACAGGTCTGCAATATGTTGTATGGTAATGTGTATCATGTCTGACAGTATATTGTACTGGTAATGTGTGTCAGGTTGACAGTATATTGTACTGGTAATGGTGTACAGGTCTGACAGTATATTGTATGGTAATGTGTGACAGGTCTGACAGTATATTGTACTGGTAATGTGTGTCAGGTCTGACAGTTATATTGTACTGGTAATGTGTATCAGGTCTGACAGTATATTGTACTGGTAATGTGTGTCAGGTCTGACAGTATATTGTACTGGTAATGTGTGTGACAGGTCTGACAGTATATTGTACTGGTAATGTATGACAGGTCTGACAGTATATTGTACTGGTAATGTGTGACAGGTCTGACAGTATATTGTACTGGTAATGTATGACAGGTCTGACAGTATATTGTACTGGTAATGTGTGTCAGGTCTGACAGTATATTGTACTGGTAATGTGTGTCAGGTCTGACAGTATATTGTACTGGTAATGTGTGACAGGTCTGACAGTATATTGTACTGGTAATGTGTGACAGGTCTGACAGTATATTGTACTGGTAATGTATGACAGGTCTGACAGTATATTGTACTGGTAATGTGTGACAGGTCTGACAGTATATTGTACTGGTAATGTGTGACAGGTCTGACAGTACATTTTTCTGTGTCTTTTACGATGCATACCCGGAATCACAGTGCGTGACATTTCATCTGCACTATATTAGTGGGATCTTGAAGGTCTAGCTGTTAATAAGAATTTTGTTTATGTAGTGCAAAAGGCCCATGTCAGAAGCATGCTTTGCTGCACTTTATGGTAATAGAGCGATATTCAAATTTAGATCAGTAACAGTAGACATTTATAAAAATGATGAAATGATTAATGGTGATGATAGTCATGATGCTAAGTAGTTCTATCTAGGATTAAGACTGTGACAGGGCTTTACCCTACACTTACTTTTTATGATTTATCCTGGCATCTACCAGGCACAAGAGTTGCAGACACCTGTGGTATTGGACAGCAGAGCTATGCAAAGAACACCCTCAATAAAATTGTTTGAAGTGGATGAGATACGACCATGTGATCCCAGTCTTCCCAATGGGCCTGTAGCACAATCAACTGTGTGTAGGAGCCGTTTGGGGTTTTAAAAACTCCCACCACAATGATTTTGACAGGACTGAGGGGGTTGGAACCCACAACCTTCCAGTTCATTGTTATGCTGAACATTGTTTGATAACCAGTGACAGGTTATTTTTCACTTTGTTAAAATGTATTCTTCATGTGTACAGATGTTTTTTTCTGGTTAGAAAATATCGACTGATTTGTGTTTGAATTTTTTATGGTCTGACATAATGATGGAGGATTGTACTGAAATTGACATTTTGTGTGAATTATTGCAATTTACGCAAGTTTTTATTTTTGGTTGATTTTCTTTTGTTTTGTGTTAATAAACTTGGTTATGGCGTGTTAATTGTGGGTTTGTCTGTTGTGTAGTATGTTATTATTTGAATATTGGTGTACATAATGAAGGTGACCTAGCAGAATGGTGTTAGCGCTAAAAGAATAAAGACGACATACACTGTACTGGTAGGCATCTCTTGAAATTTATTGTACTGGTAATGTGTGTCAGGTCTGACAGTATATTGTACTGGTAATGTGTGACAGGTCGACAGTTATTGTACTGGTAATGTGTGACAGGTCTGACAGTATATTGTACTGGTAATGTGTGACAGGTCTGACAGTATATTGTACTGGTAATGTGTGTCAGGTCTGACAGTATATTGTACTGGTAATGTGTATCAGGTCTGACAGTATATTGTACTGGTAATGTGTGTCAGGTCTGACAGTATATTGTACTGGTAATGTGTGACAGGTTCAGTCTGACAGTATATTGTACTGGTAATGTATGACAGGTCTGACAGTATATTGTACTGGTAATGTGTGACAGGTCTGACAGTATATTGTACTGGTAATGTATGACAGGTCTGACAGTATATTGTACTGGTAATGTGTGTCAGGTCTGACAGTATATTGTACTGGTAATGTGTGTCAGGTCTGACAGTATATTGTACTGGTAATGTGTGACAGGTCTGACAGTATATTGTACTGGTAATGTGTGACAGGTCTGACAGTATATTGTACTGGTAATGTATGACAGGTCTGACAGTATATTGTACTGGTAATGTGTGACAGGTCTGACAGTATATTGTACTGGTAATGTGTGACAGGTCTGACAGTACATTGTCTGTGTCTTTTACGATGCATACCCGGAATCACAGTGCGTGACATTTCATCTGCACTATAATAGTGGGATCTTGAAGGTCTAGCTGTTAATAAGAATTTTGTTTATGTAGTGCAAAAGGCCCATGTCAGAAGCATGCTTTGCTGCACTTTATGGTAATAGAGCGATATTCAAATTTAGATCAGTAACAGTAGACATTTATAAAAATGATGATAATGATGATAATGGTGATGATAGTCATGATGCTAAGTAGTTCTATCTAGGATTAAGACTGTGACAGGGCTTTACCCTACACTTACTTTTTATGATTTATCCTGGCATCTACCAGGCACAAGAGTTGCAGACACCTGTGGTATTGGACAGCAGAGCTATGCAAAGAACACCCTCAATAAAATTGTTTGAAGTGGATGAGATACGACCATGTGATCCCAGTCTTCCCAATGGGCCTGTAGGACAATCAACTGTGTGTAGGAGCCGTTTGGGGTTTAAAACTCCACCACAATGATTTTGACAGGACTGAGGGGGTTGGAACCCACAACCTTCCAGTTCATTGTTATGCTGAACATTGTTTGATAACCAGTGACAGGTTATTTTTCACTTTGTTAAAATGTATTCTTCATGTGTACAGATGTTTTTTTCTGGTTAGAAAATATCGACTGATTTGTGTTTGAATTTTTTATGGCCTGACATAATGATGGAGGATTGTACTGAAATTGACATTTTGTGTGAATTATTGCAATTTACGCAAGTTTTTATTTTTGGTTGATTTTCTTTTGTTTTGTTAATAAACTTGGTTCTGGCGTGTTAATTGTGGGTTTGTCTGTTGTGTAGTATGTTATTATTTGAATATTGGTGTACATAATGAAGGTGACCTAGCAGAATGGTGTTAGCGCTAAAAGAATAAAGACGACATACACTGTACTGGTGGCATCTCTTGAAATTTATTGTACTGGTAATGTGTGTGGTCAGGTACGGGATGGTCGGGTATATTGTACTGGTAATGTGTGTCAGGTCTGACAGTATATTGTACTGGTAATGTGTGTCAGGTCTGACAGTATATTGTACTGGTAATGTGTGTCAGGTCTGACAGTATATTTATCTGGTAACTGCTGTGTCACTCTCTGTCCTTTTTGTATCTGGTAGTTTTCTGTCTTACAGTATTCTGTTCTGTAATGTGTCTGTCGTCCTCTCACTTCTTGTATTAAATCTATTTTCGTTTAACCAAATGAACAGAACATATGCAGGTATGGTGTAGATAGGTATGTACATAGTAATGATTTGTACTACATGTTTGTGGTAAAGCTGCAAGTAAAACAGGTAATTTGGGTGTAGGTATGAGGTAATAGGTATGGTAAGTGTGTCACGATCTGGCGGTAAACTAGTGAACAGAAAAGTGGTGTCAGGTTGAGAGTATATTGTAGGTAATAGGTGTACAGATCTGCAGCGTAAATTGTAACAGTAAACACATGTTGCGGTGGAGGTAGGTAGATAATAGGTACTGGTAATAGTGTGGTAGGTCCTGACTTTTTGGGTCTGGTCATTTTAACAATGCATACCAGAATGCAGTGTTTGACATCTCACGCCACGTCATTAACCTGGAGTCCGAGACGGGGATCACTTATACTGTGGTATATAACTCTGTGCAAAACGTTCCCATGTCTCAGTCTGGCAGTGCCTCCTTACGGCTAACATGAGTCAATATTACTTAACTATCAGTGACAAATGGTCATTCATCACAAATCATATATCGTCATGGGTGTGCTATGTATTCTATCTATCGATGAGATCGCGCTTACTCTATCGTCTACTTTATCGATTTCATCTCATTACATCACAATGCGTGTCGTCATGACATCTCGTGATCGGTCGCACATCTATGCAAGTCGTACTCCTCAATAAATATGTTGAATGAATACACATGTGTCATCATTGTCCCATATGGGCCTGTCAGCACAATCAACTGTGTAATCCGTGGGTTTAAAACTCCCACCACAATGATTTTGACAGGACTGAGGGGGTTGGAACCCACAACCTTCCAGTTCATTGTTATGCTGAACATTGTTTGATAACCAGTGACAGGTTATTTTTCACTTTGTTAAAATTATTCTTCATGTGTACAGATGTTTTTTTCTGGTTAGAAAATATCGACTGATTTGTGTTTGAATTTTTTATGGTCTGACATAATGATGGAGGATTTTACTGAAATTGACATTTTGTGTGAATTATTGCAATTTACGCAAGTTTTTATTTTTGGTTGATTTTCTTTTGTTTTGTTTTAATAAACTTGGTTATGGCGTGTTAATTGTGGGTTTGTCTGTTGTGTAGTATGTTATTATTTGAATATTGGTGTACATAATGAATTTGACCTAGCAGAATGGTGTTAGCCAAAAGAATAAAGACGACATACACTGTACTGGTAGGCATCTCTTGAAATTTATTGTACTGGTATACTGTGTGTCAGGTCTGACAGTATATTGTATGGTAATGTGTGACAGTATATTGTACTGGTAATGTGTGTCAGGTCTGACAGTATATTGTACTGGTAATGTGTGTCAGGTCTGACAGTACATTGTACTGGTAATGTGTGTCAGGTCTGACAGTATATTGTACTGGTAATGTGTGACAGGTCTGACAGTATATTGTACAGGTAATGTGTGGTCAGGTCTGACAGTATATTGTACTGGTAATGTGTGTCAGGTCTGACAGTATATTGTACTGGTAATGTGTGTCAGGTCTGACAGTATATTGTACTGGTAATGTGTGTCAGGTCTGACAGTATATTGTACTGGTAATGTGTGTCAGGTCTGACAGTATATTGTACTGGTAATGTGTCAGGTCTGACAGTACATTAGTACGGTAATGTGTGTCAGGTCTGACAGTATATTGTATTGTAATGTGTGTCAGGTCTGACAGTACATTGTACTGGTAATGTGTGTCAGTGCTAATAAAGTACAGCGCATGATTTTGTCGGTAAGTGTTAGTATTATACTGGTAATGTGTGTCAGGTCTGACAGTACATTATACTGGTAATGTGTGTCAGTCTGACAGTATATTGTACTGTAATGTGTGTCAGGTCTGACAGTTACCATTATACTGGTAATGTGTATCAGGTCTGACAGTATATTGTACTGGTAATGGTGTAGTTGACGTCTAGAGTAGTGAGTAATTGTACTGGTAATGTGTGTCAGTCTGACAGTATATTGTACTGGTAATGTGTGTCAGGTCTGACAGTATATTGTACTGGTAATGTGTGTCAGGTTGACAGTAATTGTATGGTAATGTGTGTCAGGTCTGACGTATATTGTACTGGTAATGTGTGTCAGGTCTGACAGTATATTGTACTGGTAATGTGTGTTAAGTCTGACAGTATTTGTACTGGTAATGTGTGTCAGGTCTGACAGTACATTGTACTGGTAAGTGTGTCAGGTCTGACAGTATATTGTACTGTAATGTGTCAGGTCTGACAGTATTTGTCTGTGTCTGTTACGATGCATACCCAGAATCACAGTGCTTGACATTTCATCTGCACTCCAATAGTGGGATCTTGAAGGTCTACTATTAATACTTTTGTTTATTTAGTGCAAAAAGCCCATGTCAGAAGCATGCTTTGCTGTACTTTATGGTAATAGAGCAATATTAAACTTTAACTCAGTGACAATAGACATTCATAAAAATGATGATGATGATAATGGTGATGCTATGTAGTTCTATCTAGGATTGAGACTGTGACAGGGCTTTACCCTACACTTACTTTTTATGATTTATCCTGGCATCTACCAGGCACAAGAGTTGCAGACACCTGTGGTATTGGACAGCAGAGCTATGCAAAGAACACCCTCAATAAAATTGTTTGAAGTGGATGAGATACGACCATGTGATCCCAGTCTTCCCAATGGGCCTGTAGCACAATCAACTGTGTGTAGGAGTCGTTTGGGGTTAAAAAACTCCCACCACAATGATTTTGACAGGACTGAGGGGGTTGGAACCCACAACCTTCCAGTTCATTGTTATGCTGAACATTGTTTGATAACCAGTGACAGTTTATTTTTCACTTTGTTAAAATGTATTCTTCATGTGTACAGATGTTTTTTTCTGGTTAGAAAATATCGACTGATTTGTGTTTGAATTTTTTATGGTCTGACATAATTGATGGAGGATTTTACTGAAATTGACATTTTGTGTGAATTATTGCAATTTACGCAAGTTTTTATTTTTGGTTGATTTTTCTTTTGTTTTGTGTTAATAAACTTGGTTATGGCGTGTTAATTGTGGGTTTGTCTGTTGTGTAGTATGTTATTATTTGAATATTGGTGTACATAATGAAGGTGACCTAGCAGAATGGTGTTAGCGCTAAAAGAATAAAGACGACATACACTGTACTGGTAGGCATCTCTTGAAATTTATTGTACTGGTACTGTGTGTCAGGTCTGACAGTATATTGTACTGGTAATGTGTGACAGTATATTGTACTGGTAATGTGTGTCAGGTCTGACAGTATATTGTACTGGTAATGTGTGTCAGGTCTGACAGTATATTGTACTGGTAATGTGTGTCAGGTCTGACAGTATATTGTACTGGTAATGTGTGTCAGGTCTGACAGTATATTGTACAGGTAATGTGTGTCAGGTCTGACAGTATATTGTACTGGTAATGTGTGTCAGGTCTGACAGTATATTGTACTGGTAATGTGTGTCAGGTCTGACAGTATATTGTACTGGTAATGTGTGTCAGGTCTGACAGTATATTGTACAGGTAATGTGTGTCAGGTCTGACAGTATATTGTACTGGTAATGTGTGTCAGGTCTGACAGTATATTGTACAGGTAATGTGTGTCAGGTCTGACAGTATATTGTATTGGTAATGTGTGTCAGGTCTGACAGTACATTGTACTGGTAATGTGTGTCAGAGTCTAAATAAAAGTCACAGCCGCCCTACTGATTTCAGTGTCGTTGATGAAGTGTTAGTGAAACAACCAAAGGTGAACAAATTCACACACTCATAAAATCCCAAGCCATACATCATCACTAAGAAGAAAGGTTCAATGATCACTGCAGAACAAGGCCAGAAAGAAATCACACGAAACTCGTTGGTTTCAAAGTGATTCAACCACCTTCTTCTGAGGACGAGGAGGAGGAGGAGAAAAATGAAGAAGAAAACCAGACGCGATCGAGAATGAAAACTTTGACTCCACGTCCCAGATCGTATCCCCCCAATACCTGAACATGGACAAAAGACACCGATCTCAACACCTGACAGATTTCAGTCATCAACTTCCACAATACTGATGCGAACCCCAATGTCAGTATCATCTGCATCATTTCTGTGAGGGGGGACCACTGGAGAGTCTCCAGCATGTCTTGAACACTGGACGTTTTCCGGTGTCGATGGGTGACCAGCGAGCAGCCCGGCGTTGGATTGCTTTCTGTGTTCAAGACATGCTGGAGAAGGATGTCAAGACACTGGAAGTGGTCCAACGCCGGGCTGCTCTCTGGGTCACCCATCGACACGGAAAACGTCCAGTGTCAAGACATGCTGGAGACTCTCCAGTGGTCCCCCTCACATGAGCGAAGGAAAGGCGAGGTGACAACTTCATAAGTTCCATCATTGGAAGCTCATATCAACACGTGCACAACCCTCTCAAAATCCTTCTGCATCCATGGATACCCGATGGTCGTCACCCAGCAACGTACACCTTTCAACTGAGGACGCTATACAGACAAAGTATTTTACCCAGGACCAAACCGACTGAGTTCTGCTGAATTTGCCTTCACCAACCTTTAATGGTTCATAATCTCAAATCTGATCCTTCCCTGTCCACCAAATTGGTATATGTCATGTTCAATGTCGGCGTTTGGTGAACAGTGTTGGGCTGACATGATGTCTCACAATTGCCTCATGTGTCGATCTTGCTAAGTGACACTCATGGGTTTCTTGCATGATGTTTGTGATGTTTACTAGCAAGTGATGCGGTGGCGTCCTCTGTTTTCTTATCTTCACTTTACTTGGAGGACAGTGGACATCAGTCTGTTCTTCATTACGGATTGCGTGTCAACTATTTCAGTTCTGACGTTGTATTGTACTGGGAAGTTGGTGTAGTACGACTCATTCAGTATGACTTTAATTTGACGGTCTACAGTCCATTGTACTCAGCAGTCTTGGGTAACGGGTCTGCAGTTCATTGTCTTCATCTGTTCTTCAGTATTGCTCTGGTAAGATCACTGGCGACAGACATTTATGGTTTATTGACAGGTCTGACTGTTATTGTTGGTCATGTGTCCTCAGGTTCAATAAACATCACGTCTTGCATTCCATGTTTCATGTCTTGAGATGTCAGTGTTTGAACCATGAACAAATTCAAACTCAACAGTCCAGCATTTATCACTAAGAGACTATGGTTACATGATCACTGCTAGTATATTGCCTGCAAAGAATCAACCTCTTGTTTCAAATATGTCAAGCCACCTGCTTCTCCGAAACCCGGATGTAAAATGTACAGAGATACACCAGACGCATCGTAATGTTGTCAGCCAGTAATCCCATGTGTCACATGGATAAGCGTAAATTGACAGGTTTCTCACACCCACAACTATTGGACCCCAATGTCTCTTGTCATGCTTCTCCATGATATTTCGTGTGATATGTGAGAGTGGACGACAGGATGATCTCCGCATTACCTTTAACATGATGAAAATTTTCAGTTTGTATTACCAGCTGATGCAGCCTCTTTGGGATTGCTTCTTGTATAAGACTATGTGGAGAACGATGTCTAGGAAACATGTTTGGTCAATGCGGGAATGCTCTTGGTGTCACGCATCGCAGAAATCTCAGTGTTCAAAGACATCGGAGACTCTCAGGTTGGTTCTCCAATTTTTCACAAGCGGAGGTACAAAAGCATGTATGTCTGTTTTCTATAAGTTCCACAGTCGGATAGCTCATCCTCTACTGTGGCACAAACCTCTTTAAAATCTTCTGCATCATAGGTAACCGTACTGGTCCACAGACTGATCACCTTCCAATTGTCTAGATTGTTGACAAGTCTTTTTCCAGACCATTAACATGGACAACTTCTGGAGTTCCTCTTGGGCCAACTGGCAAGTCTTCATATCTGCAACTAATGATGCATACTCAACCTCAGGAAACTTAAAACTGCATGCAGACCCCCCCTTATAGTCTACAGAATCTTCACAATGATGAAAGCGGTAGCCAAGGGAAAGAAGAAACGAAGATCCGTGAATTCAATACTCCAGTGACAACCACACATCTATTTCAAATAAAGGCCCACTCACACAAGAAAACCACGTCCATACCTTCAAGATTATATCCTGAAATGACATTCATCCTGAAGTGAAGAAGTTTAGAACTGCATGTTAACATTAAATGCATGTATTGTTAAGCTTGTAACAGCTAGTTTCAATATTGCATTACTGGAAAAACAAAGAAATTCTGGAATACATGCGAAGTGAAAGACCCTGGAAATGTTGTAAGAACAGTCATGAAAACCAAATGAACACAATATTCAGTGAACACTTGTATTCAATAGTTATTGTATGTAAGACTAGCCAAGACAGAAACGGAACACAATATTCAGTGAACACTTGTTATTCAATAGTTATTGTATGTAAGACTTGGCCAAGACAGAAACGGATCCAAACGTAAAGTGAAGAACACAAAGACACTTGTTATCTTCTCCAAAATTCGTATTGCATGTATAAAAGAATTGATGTAGTCTTACATCCATTTACTTGATTATTTCCAGAAACATCTTTTCCATCTAGTTTATGGGTGAAATTTTTATTCTAAGATGGGGAAGGATGTTGTATCGAAAGTAAATAAGTAATCTGTTATCTGCATGATCTCTCTTTAAGCATCATGTGATGTTTACGTCACTTCAAAAATATGCATGCTGTCCAACATCTGCTGGCCCTTCAACTCTGATGTTCTTCTAGTGAAGTAAATGATTTAATTCTGACACGAGCTGTAAGTTGTTATCTGAGTGAAAGATTCAACACCATGTACACACACATGCACGCACACACACAGATGCATGCGCGTGCACACACACACACACACACACACACCACACACACACACACACACACACACACACACACACACATGCTTAGGTATCTGGTCATATTGACAAATTACTCTTTCTGCTTCTTGTGATTAGAGTCTTTTTGTAGTTCACAATCTGGGCAAAACCATGAACCCGTTGGAGTTGTTTTCAGTTCAACACATGCAAAATGAAACCACTCCAATGTGCAGTAATATTACAAGCAACTTTGGGCTGTGTTCCCCAAGTCTGCCAAAGCAAAACAGACAAATAGACACTCTGAATTCATCCTCATTATAAGAGCTGGTCTCAAAAACAATCTTCACGATGCCGATATACTTTAGCCTACATCAGGAAAAAAACAAACAAATGACCTGAAACAACCCCCCTCCCCTCCCAAATTGTTAAAAAACAAAATACAAAAAGAAAACAAAAACAAAAAACCCAAATGACTGAAACAACCCCCCTCCCCTCCCAAATTGTAAAAACAAAACAAAAACAAAACCAAATGACCTGAAACAACCCCCCCCTCCCCTCCCAAATTGTAAAAAACAAAACAAAAAACAAAACCAAATGACCTGAAACAACCCCCCCCCCTCCCCTCCCAAATTGTAAAAAACAAAACAAAAACAAAACCAAATGACCTGAAACAACCCCCCCTCCCCTCCCAAATTGTAAAAAACAAAACAAAACAAAACCAAATGACCTGAAACAACCCCCTCCCCTCCCAAATTGTAAAAAACAAAACAAAAACAAAACCAATGACTGAAACAACCCACCCTCCCCTCCCAAATTGTCAAAAAAACAAAACAAAAAACAACAACAATTAAATGACCTGAAACAAACCCCCTCCCCTCCCAAATTCTAAAACAGAAAAAGTCCAATCCAGTCCAAATGTCATCACAAACAGTCGGTGTCCGTAGCCAGGTTGAGACGACGTATGATGCTGTCGGGCATACAGTAGACAGGATTGACGGTTGTACCGAGGAGTCTCCCAACAGCGACAGGCCGGCCAACCCAAACAAAGTGTGGAAAGGGTCCACCTGCCAACACATACATTCAGTCGTTAAAAAAAAAACCGAAACAAAAAAAAAAAACAAAAACCATGAGAAACTTCAGGTGGTAGCCCGTGGCACAGAGTGATGAAAGCAGAACTATTTGTCTTGGTAAAGATAAACATAATTAAAACTTATGTGTACAACGATGAAAACAGAATTAAAATATATGAACACAACAATGAAAACAATTAAAATATATGTATACAACAGTAAAAACAGAATTAAAATATATGTATACAACAGTAAAAACAATTAAAATATATGTATACGACAGTAAAAACAATTAAAATATATGTATACAACAGTAAAAACAATTAAAATATATGTATACAACAGTAAAAACAATTAAAATATATGTATACGACAGTAAAAACAGAATTAAAATATATGTATACGACAGTAAAAACAGAATTAAAATATATGTATACGACAATGAAAACAGAATTAAAATATATGTATACGACAGTAAAAACAGAATTAAAATATATGTATACGACAATAAAAACAGAATTAAAATATATGTATATGACAGTAAAAACAGAATTAAAATATATGTATACGACAATAAAAACAATTAAAATATATGTATACGACAATAAAAACAATTAAAATATATGTATACGACAATAAAAACAATTAAAATATATGTATACGACAATAAAAACAATTAAAATATATGTATACGACAATAAAAACAATTAAAATATATGTATACAACAATGAAAACAATTAAAATATATGTATACAACAATGAAAACAATTAAAATATATGTATACGACAGTAAAAACAATTAAAATATATGCATACAACAGTAAAAACAATTAAAATATATGTATACAACAGTAAAAACAATTAAAATATATGTATACGACAGTAAAAACAGAATTAAAATATATGTATACGACAGTAAAAACAGAATTAAAATATATGTATACGACAATGAAAACAGAATTAAAATATATGTATACGACAGTAAAAACAGAATTAAAATATATGTATACGACAATAAAAACAGAATTAAAATATATGTATACCGACAATAAAAACACAGAATTAAAATATATGTATACGACAAGTAAAAAACAATTAAAATATATGTATACGACAATAAAAACAATTAAAATATATGTATACGACAATAAAAACAATTAAAATATATGTATACGACAATAAAAACAATTAAAATATATGTATACGACAATAAAACAATTAAAATATATGTATACACAAAAAAACAATTAAATATATGTATACACAATAAAGAATTTAAATATATTACAAACAATAAAAAAATTAAAATATATGTATACACAATAAAACAAATTAAAATATATGTATACAAAATAAAACAATAAATATGTATAACAATAAAAAATAAAATTTTGTATACAACAATGAAAACAGAATTAAAATATATTACACAAAAGTAAAACAGAATTAAAATAGCCTGTATACAATATAAAACAGAATTAAAATATATGTAAGCTAATAATAATAATAAAATGATTATACACACAAAATGAAAACATGAATTAAATATATACAATGACGCAAATTAAATATTGTATATAGTATATTAACAAATGAAACACAGCCCAATGAAACTAATGGTATATAAATAATTGAATTATATACAATTAGATATTTACTTACTTTTTTATATATAAAGGGCAATGAACACTGCTCTGAAACTGACTGTGTACTAAATAAATGGAATTCTTCTTCATCATCTTCTTCTTATCATTGTCATTATTATGACGAGGTCCCTGACTAAAGTATTGCTCACACACCGTCCTTGAAACGTACTCATTTTAGGCATTTTTTTTTGGTTTGTGTGACCTTGACTCTGGTGCATTATCTTCGAAACTTCACCTGCCACGACTCCTCAACAGTCCAGACCTGTGACCACGTGTGGTAAAGATTTACCCATAAAGAGATGAGAAACTCATGTCCACACATTTTCTTTTCTTTTTTTCTTCTTTTCTTTTTGCCACAGATAACCAGACAAACAGCCAGCTCTCTCTGGGCTACATATATCTCACTCTTTAATTACATAAGGGAAATTAATTTTTTTTTAAAAGTGAGAGAGAGAGACAGACAGACAAAGAGGCAGAGACAGAGAGAGAGAGAGGGGGGGGGGCAGAGAGAGACAGAGATACAGAGAGAAAGAGACAGAGATACAGAGAAAGAGGCAGAGAGAGAGAGAGGGAGGGGGGGCAGAGAGAGACAGAGATACAGAGAGAAAGAGACAGAGATACAGAGAGAAAGAGACAGAGATACAGAGAGACAGACAGAGAAAGAGGCAGAGAGAGAGAGAGAGAGAGGGGGGGGGCAGAGAGAGACAGAGATACAGAGAGACAGACAGAGAAAGAGGCAGAGAGAGAGAGAGGACAGAGAGAAGACAGAGACAGAGAGACAGAGACAGAGACAAAAAGGACTGGAGGGTTTATCTGAAATCTGATCTACATAAAATAATCTCATTCTTTCTCACATAAGGGAAATTGGGGGAAAAAAAAAAAAAAAAAAAAAAAAAAAAAAAAAAAGAAAAAGAGAAAAGATTGACAGGTTTATCTAAAAAGGAACAAAGGAGGCAGAGACACAATTTCCATGGTAAACAAGTCAAAATAAAATAAATCAAAACCAAACAAAGCCTTTTCACCATATCTCCAGGTCTGTCGGCAAACCCTCCTGTTTCCTCATCTTGACACGCCAGCATGAACGCTCGCAGTTTGTCCTGACACACACACATTGTTCATTTCAATATCAATAAAAACTTTTACTAGTAAAACACAAACAGTTTCAGTTTCAGTTTCAATTTCTCAGGATGAATTCCATATGCACTAACATCACAGGTGCCATGTGATGGAGAAGATCCAGAATGATCACAGCACAAGCCTTAAGAACACATAAACCATCAGCTGGCCAGGTCCTGAGGTCCTACCTAGATAGTTCCATAACCCTGGGATGGTAGAGGAGTGAGGTGGCAGACACCTCAACTTTTCCTGGTGCCGGCACCACGAGGGTGGCGCCCATCCCCTCTCCTAATTCATATTCATATTCACAATTTCATTTTTACCAAGACTTCAGAAAGGCAAGAAAGCTACTTGGTCTTCAAGGGGTGGGACCTGGGAAATCAAACTATCTCTCCAATGTTTTTTACCAAGGCAGCCGGGCAATGCCCTGCTCATCAAGATTTTCAACTACCAGGGGATCTTTAGTGTGCGCAGCCAGAAGGCACACGGGTCCAACTCATTTTTCATCCCCTTCTGAAAGACTAGACATTCAGTTCGTTTTTTTTCCAGTCAAATGAGGAGAAAAGTCGAGGCCTCTAAGGGAAGCAAACACTGGAACCTCGAGTTTAATTATTGGCAGGCGAACGTCTGAACCATTCTGCCGCTCTTTTCCCTAGTTCGTCCTAATGGAAAGACGTTAATTTCAATATCAATAAAAACTTTAACTAGTAAAACACAAAATCCAAAACAAGTGTGACTGCCCGTATTCAGGAACCATAAAAAAACACGAAGAAAGAATCAGAACGCGTATCTAATACAACCAGACAAGACAGGCGCAAATTTTTGGTCAACTGGCCTTTGTCGAGCGTAAGATCACAAACGAACAAACACCAGATACACAAATTAGGAGAAAAAAACTGAAACTTCCCTGCTGCTTCGTCCAGGTGTTTGTTCGTGATCTTATGCTTGACAAAGGCCAGTTGGCCGAAAATTTGCGCCTGCCTTGTCTTGTTGTATTAAATACATATTCTTTTTTCTTGTTTTTTTTCCGGTTCTAGTAAAACACAAAAAACAACAAGAAGTTTGTCCTGATGGAAAGACATTGTTAATTTCAATATAAAAAAACAACACTTTTACTGATAAATAACAACAACTACTACTTATACTAGTAAAACACAAACAACAACAATTTCAATGTCAATAAAAACTTTTATTAGTAAAACGAAAACAACAACAACAACAACAAAAGATGTCAACAAACAAAACAAAAACAAGCAAACAAGAGAGAGAGGAGAGAGAGAGAGAATAAACACACACACACAACACACACACAAAAGAGACAGAGAGAAGCGAAGAGAGATAGATAGCAGTAGATGAGGACAGACACAACAGACAACGACAGACAGACAGACAGACAGACAACACAAAGAAGAACAGAAGACAGCGAAGAGAGAATAAGAGATAGCCAATCAGAAAGAAGACAGACAGACAAACCAGACAGAAGACAGACAGACAGACAGACAGAACAAGACAGACTAGACAGATACCAAACAACAAAGCTATTGATTTACAAAAAGAACGACAACATGCAGACTACATTCCCCCACAGCTATTGATAACTAAATATCGAATTATCAGCCAGCTTACATATCCCCCACTGCTATTTGATTTATAATAAAACTACAGACATTATCTCACGCCAGCTTACATATCCCCCACTGCTATTTGATTTATAATAAAACTACAGACATTATCTCACTGCCAGCTTACATATCCCCCACTGCTATTTGATTTATATAAAAACTACAGACATTATCTCACTGCCAGCTTACATATCCCCCACTGCTATTTGATTTATAATAAAACTACAGACATTATCTCACTGCCAGCTTACATATCCCCCACTGCTATTTGATTTATAATAAAACTACAGACATTATCTCACAACCAGCTTACATATCCCCCATGCTATTTGATTTATAATAAAACTACAGACATTATCTCACTGCCAGCTTACATATCCCCACTGCTATTTGATTTATAATAAAACTACAGACATTATCTCACTGCCAGCTTACATATCCCCCACTGCATTGATTAATAAACTACAAATATTACAGCACTTTATCCCATGCATTGATTATAATAAAACTAAGACATTATCTCACTCAGCTTACATATCCCCCACTGCTATTTGATTTATACATAACTACAACTATCTCACTGCACTAATTCCACTGCATTTGATTATATAAAACAACACAGAAAATGAAAGGAAACGTTAGGAAAGAAAATCCAAACCAAAAAACAAAACTCCCTTCAGCTTCCCATGGACACAATAACAAATAATAACGGATATATATTAGAACCAGAAAAAAACACAAAAATAGAATCAGACATGTAGGACACTGTATCAAATATGCGTTCTGATTCCATTTTCGTGTTTTTTCTTGGTCCTGTTTGCTTATATGCAGGCAGTGGCACCTGTTTTGGATATATTAGAGGTTGTTTACTTTTCTGTTGGCTTACACATAGTGCACAAAGAGG
>JAPXFY010004394.1:0-7500 GCA_030674185.1 Monoplex corrugatus | reverse complement strand
GAGATGTGGTTTCTCAGAAGAATGTTGAGAGTTCCATGGACAGCAAAGAAAACAAACGAGACAATCTTGATGGAGGCAGACACAAATAGATCACGCATAAGGAAGAGTAGGAAAAGACAAGCAACATTTACAGGCCATTTTATGAGGAAGGGGGATTTGGAGCACCTGGTCACAACGGGAAAGCTGGAGGGAAAGAGCACCAGGTAGACCCAGGGAGAGAATGCTGGACAGACTTGCAGAGTGGCTGGGGATGAGGAGGGTGGGGGAGATGCTGGGGGCAACGAGAGATAGAGATGGTTGGAAGTCCATGGTCGCCAACGCCATGCAGCAGGGCACCTGATGATGATGACGATATTGATACAACTACTAACAATATTGTTATATTATTGTTGTTGTTCTGGTTGTTATTGTTAAAGGTTGACATACATTTATTTACATATTTCTGCTTTGATCTCTCAGGCTTTTTAAACAATTTTTTTTCAAAGCACATGCGCCATTGGCACATATGTAACAGTGACTATTATTATCACAACTCATTTAATAACTTGCCTCATATTTTATGTTAGGGTTAATTTTTTATGCTTATGTGTTATGTATACAGTAGAAAGGACTAGCTGTAAGACACGTCCAGTGTGACCGAGTGCTACTGTCCTTGAGTAATAAAGAAATCTGAAGTGCAAACTGGACTGTTACCGAGGGAGGCTAAACATGTCTAACGTAGTTAGCACACAGGTTGCTTCCCTTACATTCATTCGTACTCGGAAAGACTGGCAATGTCTTGAAGTCAGCATGCTGCTTTTCAGAGAGAGAGGAGAGAGAGAGAGAGAGGAGAGGAGAGGAGAGAGAGAGAGAGAGAGAGAGATTTCATGGGCCCGGGCTGCAGCTCCATCGGGCACGCGAGTGCACGAATGAGCTTTTTTTTTCCCCTGAAATATGGCCCCTTTTTGTTTTGTTTTTTTTGTTTGTTCAGTAAAATATATGTGAGTATATACTTGTACTTACAGCTCCGAGAGAGCGAAAGTAAGATTATCTCCCTTCAAAGATAAGACCAAAAAAAAAAGCAAAAAGACAAAATAGACAAGAATAAACTGTCTGATCTAAAATACAAAACGAAACAAACATATTTGAGAAAGACAACACAAGAGAGAGAGAGAAAGAGAGAGAGAGAGAGAAAGAGAGAGGGAGGGGGGGAAGGAGGTAGAGAGAGAATAAGACTACCTGATGGCGATGATGATGATGATGATGACGCATAATAATTATTGTTGTTGTTGTTATTATTATTGATATCATTATCATCATCATTATTTTTTTTATCATTATTATTACTTTTATTATCATTATCATTATTATTATTATTATTATCATTATTATCATCATCATTATTATTACTATTATTATTATTATTATTATTAATAATAGTGGTGGTAGTAGTAGTAGTAGTAGTAGTAGCAGCAGTAGTAGTAGTAGTAGTAGCAGTAGTAGTAGTAGTTGTGGTAGTAGTAGTAGTAGTAGTAGTAGTAGTAGTGTTGTGGTAGTAGTAGTAGTAGTAGTAGTAGTAGTAGTAGTAGCAGCAGTAGTAGTAGTAGATAAGGCTGATTTTGACAGCGTGGTGGGTAGATGTGTAGTAGTAATAGTAGTAGTAATAGTAGTAGTAGTAGTAGTAGTAGTAGTAGTAGTAGTAGTAGTAGCAGTAGTAGTAGTAGTAGTAATAGTAGTAATGTAGTAGTAGTAGTAGCAGCAGTAGTAGTAGTAGTAGCAGTAGTAGTAGTAGTAGCAGCAGTAGTAGTAGTAGTAGTAGTAGTGGTAGTAGCAGAACTAGTAGTAGTAGTAATGGTAGTGGTAGTAGTAGTAGCAGTAGTAGTAGTAGTAGTAGTAGTTGTGGTAGTAGTAGTAGTAGTAGTAGTAGTAGTTGTTGTGGTAGTAGTTAGTAGTAGTAGTAGTTGTAGCAGTAGTTGTAGTAGTAGTAGTAGTAGTAGTAGTATAGCAGCAGTAATAGTAGTAGTGTGTAGTAGTAGTAGCAGTAGTAGTAGTAGTAGTTGTGGTAGTAGTAGTAGTAGTAGTAGTGGTAGTAGCAGTAGTAGTAGCAGCAGCAGTAGTAGTAGTAGTAATAGTAGTAGCAGTAGTAGTAGTAGATAAGGCTGATTTTGACAGCGTGGTGGGTAGATGTGTAGTAGTGGTAGTAGTAGTAGCAGCAGCAGTAGTAGTTGTGGTAGTAGTAGTAGTAGTAGTAGTAGTAGTAGTAGTAGTAGTAGTAGTAGTAGTAGTAGTAGTAGTTGTGGTAGTAGTAGTAGTAGTAGTAGTAGTAGTAGTAGTAGTAGTAGTAGTAGTAGTATAATACCATCATTATTATCCCCACCCTCAACCGTGACCGGGGCTAACACAACCTGCCATCGGTGTACTCCTCACTTATTCAGTCGCACTGTTGAGAGTTCGCTCACGGCGGTGCGCACTGAAGCCAGTTCTCAACCCCGCAGTTGCGCTGAAGAAGTCGGCCGGATCGCCGATCAAAGCTGCGCAGTAAGTGGCCTTTTTGTCACTGAGAGACAGGTTCAGCCAGGTAGCCATTATATCATTATTATCATTTCAATGATTATATATAATGTTTACAAAGAACCCTCCTGCCGATCCTTAGCGGTTTACATTAATGGTGGTCAGTCTGGTTTCTTTCTCTCACCAGTTCTTCTCATTGGAGGTCCTTTCAATCTTACCGAAATAAGAAAACAACACTTATGATTCTGGCTCTCTTGGAAATTGTGCTTTTCTAACAAGAGTTCAGGAATTCTTGAAATTCTAATATCATTTTAGGAGAGGATAGCTGGAAAGGCGAAGAAAATGGGGAAAGCAGATATAAGAGAGAGAGAGAGAGAGAGAGAGAGAGAGAGAGAGAGAGAGAGAGAGAGAGAGAGAGAGAGAGAGAGAAAGAGAGATAGAGAGAGAGAAAGAGAGAGAGATACACAGAAACAGACAGACAGACACACACACACACACACACACGAACACACGTAAACACACACAAACATACACACACGTACACAAACACACACACACACACACGCACACACACACACACACATACACACGCACACACACGCATACACACACACACACGCACGCACGCACGCACACACACACACACATTTATCCCATTCCCATCACCTCCACACGCATAAATTATACACTTGTGTAGTGTGTGGCCTGGTGGTTAAAGTACCTATCTAAAACACGAGGAACCCAGGTTCAAATCACGTATCGGACAGTTTTTTTTCTGCTCTGGTTCCTCTCTCTACTACTTCTTAACCCCTTGACTCCCGCACCCTATCCACCAATTGCAAAAAAATTAACCTGTTGACTTCCTCACCCTATCCACCAGCTTTCTGCAATGAATCTGGTGGATATGGTGAGGGAGTTAAAGGGTTAAGATTTTGCTTTGCTAGCATGGCTGACAATGCAGGAAAATGTGCGGTAGTTGAAGGATTAAGTGGTGGTGTAAGTGCTGAACGTTCGGATGGGACGATAAATCGATAAATCGAGGTCGCCGCGTGCATTACGCATCCAGTGCACGTTAAAGATCCCACGACAACAAAGCAGTTGTCCCTGGGCAAAACACTAGACAAAAGTCCACTTCTTTTTCTCAAACTTCATTTTTGTATTAGTTTTAATGAGAAAACATATACATATGTTAGTATTACTGGCATAACATAGTCATCATCATTAAGTGCCCTGTCGCATGGCGTTGGCGATCATGGTCCTCCATATGTATCTATTACAGGAATTCCTTAGGGCGGCAGATGTATTGAGACACTATTTGATGTTCCAGTAGAATGGATCGGTAAATTAAAGGCAAACACACAGGCCACTAGTAGGTATCGCTTTTTGAAAAGTAATGGTCAGTGGCCATTGTCCAGTACTAAAACCTTTCGCAGCTGGGCACAGAAACGGAATAAGGCTGTAATGGGGGCAAGAGGAAATAAATAGACATTAGACTGGATGGATCAATACCCTAGACCGTGAAGTGACCGCACCAAAGACCAGAAGCAAATATCAAGAAATAACGCCATTATTCTCCACGTTGGGGAGTTGGACAGATTCTAAGGGGTGACACTTAGCAGTAAAAGTCACCGTCCGAAACAGACTTTTGAAAATGGCGTGTTAATTGGCCGAAGGTAACGTTAGATGTAACCACCACAATGTCAGGATTAAACTTCGAATCATTCAACCTTGAAGTCAGGCTTTAGAGACGCGGTCAGCTAATCACACGTTCAAACTTGAAGTCAGGCTTTAGAGACGCGGTCAGCTAATCACACATTCAAACTTGAAGTCAGGCTTTAGAGACGCGGTCAGCTAATCACACGTTCAAACTTGAAGTCAGGCTTTAGAGACGCGGTCAGCTAATCACACGTTCAAACTTGAAGTCAGGCTTTAGAGACGCGGTCAGCTAATCACAGGCGGTCCTATTGATGGTCAGGGAGGAAAAGCGTCCTGACCTGAATCCCCTTCTATAAAAGGGATAGTCAGTCAGCCCCTGGGCGCTCTTTTGGGGAAACCAGCTTCCAAGCTACCTCACAGGTATGTGACCCACGTTTTAATTTGTACTCTTGTTAAGTGTTAAGGTTAGGGCTAGAAGTTAGAAGCATGTTTTACTTTCCAGGAAACAGAAAGAATAGAGTTGGAAATGTTCAGTATGCTAGTAACATGTAAACTGGTGAAGATTCGTGCATTTTAGGATTTAGGGCCATTGGGACTTAGGCCAGTAGGAACGGTGAATTATGTCTTACGTTGAAGTTGATCAGTTAAATAAATGTGTTGTATTTATCATTCCATGTGTGGACTACCTTTGAGAATCCTTGTCTAGTGTGGTTAGTGCGTTTCCTCTCGTCACACTCTCCTCCCTTATTAAGTGCATAATTACCAAGTAGAGAAACAATTCTTCATAATCATCCTCAATTCCTTATACACATCGCAAATACCTTCTTGCGATATATCTATCCCTTGTTGCCGCAAGCACATTTCCCATCCTCTCTGTCCTCAGCCACCCTGCATGTCCGTCCAATATTTTCTCTCTGGGTCTACCTGGTGCTCTCTTTCCCTCCGGCTTTCCCGTTGTGACCAGGTGCTCTAATTTCCCTTTCCTCATAAAATGGCCTGTAAATGTTGCCTGTCTTTTCCTAATCTTCCTTATGAATGATTTTCATGTGTCTGCCTCCATCAAGACTGTCTCGTTTGTTTTCTGTGCTGTCCGTGGAATTCTCAACATTCTTCTTAGAAACCACATCTCGGCTGCCTCAATCTTGTTCTAGCTCAGTTACAAACGCAAGAAAAGGCATAACACGCATACTGACAAAAGAAGGAAACGGTGGCGCTGTACAACGGCGACACGCTCTGTCCGGGAGCAAGCAGTTTGTATTACACATGGTTAACCTATTGCGATAAAAATAAATAACTAAATAGACAGAAATGAAATGAAATATATGAGTAAATCAATAGAGACAGAGAAACAAACAAACAGATGAATAAATCTGAAAGTTAAAACTAGATAGATGAATGAATGAATGAATGAATGAATGAATGAATGAATAAACGTATAAAATGAATAGTTAGACAGACAGACAGACAGACAGACAGATAGATAGATAGATAGATAGACAGAGATAGATAGATAGAGATAGATAGATAGATAGATATATAGATAGATAGACAGAGACAGACAGATAGACAGATAGATAGACAGACAGATAGATGGATAGATGGATAGATGGATAGATAGATAGATAGATAGATAGATAGATAGATAGACAGATAGAAAGATAGCTAGCTAGCGAGCGAGCGAGCTAGCTAGCTAGATAAAAAAAGAAAGAAAGAAGGTTGATAAAGAAAGAAAGAAAGAATGAAGGAAGGAAGAAAGAAAGAAAGAAAAAGAAAGAAAGAAAGGAACAAAAACAAATAGAGAAAGACACAAAGTAAGGGGAAAAAAAAGAAAAAAGAAAGAAATGAATAAATAAACAAAAGTTCAAAAATCTTCACTCCACACAAATGAAAAACTTGAACGGTCGCAAGTATATAATGTTCAAACTATTGTACACCGTGGCACATAGGTTTCGGACCAAAGGGTGGGGGGTGGGGGGTGGAGGATAAGGAATAGGATGAGATATGGAGGGAGGGAGGGGAGGGGGAGCCCGAGGTGTTATCGTCTTACTCTCATCCATCATCCTCTTAAATTATTATCGCCCTCCTCTCGCCAACCGTCTCACACGCGCAGCGCTATCGTGTGGTGTCCTTTCGCGATAAAATAGAGTTCCTTAGGTGGGGGGGTGGGGGGGGGTGGGGTGGGGGAATCTGACAGGTCTGGGTGTTTGCTACTTGCTGGGAAGCTGGCAGAAGGCGAGTGAGTGAGTGCACTTCCCTGAAGTTTGTCGGTCTGAAGTTTTGAGATGGATCGGTTGCTTTATACCGCGGCTGTAGGCCTCTATATATATTTTCATACCGTTTGAAAGAAAAGAAAAAGAAACACTGAGAGAGAGAGAGAGAGAGAGAGAGAGAGAGAGGAGAGAGAGAGAGAGAGAGAGTGTGTGTGTGTGTGTGTGTGTGTGTGTGTGAGAGAGAGAGAGAGAGAGAGAGAGAGTGTGTGTGTGTGTGTGTGTGTGTGTGTGAGAGAGAGAGGAGAGAGAGAGAGAGAGAGAGAGAACCAGGTACATACCCCTATGTCCCGGATAATATGAAATAGCCTCTGTCTGTGTGTCTGTGTCTGTCTCGCTTTTCTCTCTCTCTTCTCTCTCTCTCTCTCTCTCTCTCTCTCTCTCTCTCTCTCTGTATGTGTGCATGTGTGCGTTTATGCTACTTAATAAAACGTTTTTTAGCAAGATTTTCTTTAATCCGCGCTCAAGCAAATAGGAACTAGAAAAAACACGAAAAATAAAGAAAAAAAAAAGAAAAAAAGAAAATCAGAACGCGTGTTTAATACAAGACTCAGGCAGTGTACTTGGTCTGTGTGTCTTTGTCTTTCACATTTTGTCTGCTTTTTTTTCTTTTTCGTTTTTTTCCCCCTTTCTTTATTTTTTATTTGCACTGGGTTTTTTTTTATATAGCATGTGTACAGTGTTTTGATTGTTTGTTTGTTTTGAACGGTCTAAGTAATCAGCTCTAATCTAAAATCACCTTTGATATCTGAATCGGACACGTAGACAGCAACACTCTCCAACTTCCAGAAAAGAGACAGACTTTAATAATGAATAAGTGTCTCAAGCAAATGTTGCCATGGAATACCGAGTGAGGTGCTTAAGACAAGAACCGTCCAGCAATCCATGTCATCATCATCATCATCATCATCATCATCTCATCATCATCATCATCATCATCATCATCATCATCTCATCATCATCATCAGGTGCCCTGCCGCATGGCGTTGGCGATCATGGAATTCCATCTGTCTCTATCTCTCGTTGCCCCTAGCATCTCCCCACCCCTCCTCGTCCCCAGCCACTCTGCAAGTCCGTCCAGCATTTT
>JAPXFY010004393.1:15000-18128 GCA_030674185.1 Monoplex corrugatus | reverse complement strand
ACCTGGGAGATGAGGAAGATTCTCCCACCCTTTACCCACCAGGCGGGAGGTACCCAGGCAGGATCGAACCCCAGAAATTCCAGATTGGAATTCTGACGTCTTACCATTATGGCTATTCATATCTTCGCACAAAGACATGGTGGGTCTTTCACAGGTGTGCTCACACACACACATCGCAGGTGTGCTCACACACACATACAGACATACACTCACGCACACGCATACACATAAAAATCAATCAATCAATCAATCAATCAATCAATCAATCATCAGTCAGTCAGTCAGTCAATCAATCAAAACAAGCAAGCAAGCAAGCAAGCAAGCAAGCAATCTGTCTGTCTGTCTGTCTACACACACACACACACACACACACACACACACACACACACACACACACACACACACACACACACACACACTCATAATTAACAATAGAACACTCACCCTATCAACCAGTTTCTACCAGTTCCTGCAACATTAACAATAAAATTCCCTCAGCTTATCAACCAGCCTGTGCCAGTTCCTGCAACATATTAACCCTTTGTATCCTTCATCCAATCAATCAGCTTCTATTAGATCCTGCAACAAAGTAATCCTTGTCTCCTTTATCCTATCAACCAAATCTACCAGTTTTCGGCAACAATTAACCCTTTGTATCCTTCAACCAATCAATCAACCTCCAATTAGTTCCTGCAACAAATTAACCCTTCGTTTCCTTCACCCAATCAACCAGTTCTATCAGTTTTTTGGCAACAATTAACCCTTCGTCTCTTTCAGGCAATCAATCAACCTCCCACCAGATCTTGCAACAAATCAACCCTTTGTATCTTTTATCCAATCAATCAGTTTCTTCTTCTTCTTCCTCCTCCTCCTCCTCCTCCTCTTCTTCTTCTTCTTTTTCTCCTTCTTCTTCTCCTTCTTCTTCTCCTTCTTCTTCTCCTTCTTCTTCTCTTTCTTCTTCTCCTTCTTCTTCTCCTCCTTCTTCTCTTCTTCTTCTTCTTCTCCTTCTCCTTCTTCTTCTCCTTCTCCTTCTTCTTCTTCTACTCCTTCTTCTCTTTCTTCTTCTTCTTCTTCTCCTTCTTCTTCTTCTTCTCCTCCTTCTCCTTCTTCATCTTCTCCTTCTTCTTCTTCTTCTCCTTCTTCTCCTTCTCCTTCTTCTTCTTCTACTCCTTCTTCTCCTTTTTCTTCTTCTTCTTCTCCTTCTCCTTCTTCTTTTTCTTCTCCTTCTTCTTCTCCTTCTTCTTCTCCTTCTCCTTCTTCTCCTTCTCCTTTTTCTTCTTCTTCTTCTTCTTCTTCTTCTTCTTCTTCTTCTCCTTCTTCTCCTTCTCCTTCTTCTTCTTCTTCTCCTTCTTCTCCTTCTCCTTTTCTTCTCTTCCTTCTTCTTCTTCTTCTTCTCCTTCTTCTCCTTCTTCTCCTTCTTCTCTCCTTCTTCTCCTTCTCTTCTTCTCTCTCTTCTTCTTCCCTTCTCTCTTCTTCTCCTTCCCTTCTTCTTCCCTTCTCCTTCTCTTCTTCTTCTTCTTCTTCTCTTCTTCTTCTTCTCTTCTTCTTCTCTCTTCTTCTTCTTCTTTCCATACAAAATGAAACCCGGAATTCATTCTGGGTGTTTTCCTATTTCCATAAGCCACCGGACACTCACAACAAATTACGGGATCTTTAACGTGCATATTCTATGTCCTGCGTGCGTACACATACGAAAAGAGGGTGGTGGTGGTGGTGGTGGTTAATAAGCATGGGCAGGTTTGCACACATGTTGACCAGAAAGATCAGAAAAATCTTCACTCCTTCATCCAGCAAGCAGGCGGGAGCTACCCATATAGAATTGAACCCAGGCCTCCTGATAGATTAGGATTAACCGTTTGACTCCCACCCCCTGTCCACCAGCATCCTGCATTGTTAACCAATGCTAGCAAAACAAAAAACTTAACCCTTTGACTCCCTTCACTCTATCCACCAGCTTCCTGCAGGAAGCTGGTGGACAGAGTGGGGGAGTTAAAGGGTTAAGTTTTTGCAATTGCTGGATAGGGTACCGGGAGCCAAAGGGTTAAATAAGCCCGCTTTCCCCCACTCCCCTCTTTCCTTGGTTGGTTAGATCGTCTGAGCTGGGTGACTGGGTAAAACTGAATAATATATATATATATATATATATATATATATATATATATATATATATATATATATATATGCACAGAACATATACAGGATATTGAAGACACGTCAACCCCATCATTTGAAACTCAGAAATCATTACATGAAATCGCCATCTACGTTGTTGTCCTATAGGGGTCTCTGCCATCATACGCCACAGAGTTATAAACAAACAAAACAGATAGACAGGATATTGAAGACACGTAAATCCCATCATTTCGAAATAAGACTTCATCATAAACTTGTTATTTTCATTGTTTTCATAACCATTGACCTGTTGATATCTTCTTGTTGTGTGAGTCAGACAGAGAGAGATAGAGAGAGAAACTGAAACTGAAACTGAAACTGAAACTGTTTATTGTCATTACCCGAAAAGGTCTTTTGACAAGGGGGATAACAATTTTCCAGTAGTGCGACACATAATCCACTCTTTGTATGTGCGCAAATTCTTCACACATAATCAAAAAAAATATCGAACATCCATTCCTTGAACAGTCGAACATATTCAAATCATATATAATGAACAATCATCCATTTTACCACTACTACATAATACAAAGAAAACAACAACAAAAAATATCAGAACAGTGTTCCCACATTCAGGCCAATAATTTGTCTAGGTTTAGACAAACCAAAATCTTTTTTCACACACCCACACCCACACACACGCATCCATATACGCTCACACGCGGGCGCGCGCACACACACACACATCAAAACTGTAATATGATGAAACATCTGGGCTAGACCACCCAAACCTTACATTTAGTGATAATAATATAATCTTCACATAACTGCCCCAAAATACTCTGTTAACAAGGGACATCACTATGCCTTTTATTTATTTGTTTTTTGGTTTGTTTGTTTTTTTGTTTTTGTTAACATGTATAGTAGACCCTTAAGTGTCTATATACCCTTTCAATATCCACTTCTAACATTCTACAAATATACCATTATTTTCATATTATTAGCTACTCTTAAAT
>JAPXFY010004393.1:7500-10000 GCA_030674185.1 Monoplex corrugatus | reverse complement strand
GTGAGGCATTGGTGCTCTGGATCCCTTCCAGCACCGTTGGGTATTTCTGGTTCACTTCTCCTCTTATGTTGCACATATACAAACCTTTTAGACAGGGGAGTTCACTGTGTACATATACAAACCTTTCAGACAGGGGAGTTCACTGTGTACATATACAAACCTTTCAGACAAGGGAGTTCACTGTGCACATATACAAACCTTTTAGACAGGGGAGTTCACTGTGTACATATACAAACCTTTCAGACAGGGGAGTTCACTGTGTACATATACAAACCTTTTAGACAGGGGATCTCACTGTGTACATATACAAACCTTTCAGACAGGGGAGTTCACTGTGTACATATACAAACCTTTTAGACAGGGGAGTTCACTGTGTACATATACAAACCTTTCAGACAGGGGAGCTCACTGTGTACATATACAAACCTTTCAGACAGGGGAGTTCACTGTGTCCATATACAAACCTTTTAGACAAGGGAGTTCACTGTGTACATATACAAACCTTTCAGACAGGGGAGTTCACTGTGTACATATACAAACCTTTTAGACAAGGGAGTTCACTGTGTACATATACAAACCTTTTAGACAGGGAGTTCACTGTGTACATATACAAACCTTTCAGACAGGGGAGTTCACTGTGTACATATACAAACCTGTCAGACAAGGGAGTTCACTGTGTACATATACAAACCTTTCAGACAGGGGAGTTCACTGTATACATATACAAACCTTTCAGACAAGGGAGTTCACTGTGTACATATACAAACCTTTCAGACAGGGGAGTTCACAGTGTACATATACAAACCTTTTAGACAAGGGAGTTCACTGTGTACATATACAAACCTTTTAGACAGGGGAGTTCACTGTGTACATATACAAACCTTTCAGACAGGGAGTTCACAGTGTACATATACAAACCTTTCAGACAAGGGAGTTCACTGTGTACATATACAAACCTTTTAGACAAGGGAGTTCACTGTGTACATATACAAACCTTTTAGACAAGGGAGTTCACTGTGTACATATACAAACCTTTCAGACAGGGGAGTTCACTGTAGTGTAAGCTTTTCAGGCCGGTCATGAAGACCCATCGGAAAGAGCTCCAGGCTAGCCACGTGCAGAGTTCCAGACACTGGTTGTCAGGAGAGTCACGTGGCGTGTGTGTGTGTGTCTACGGGCGTACGTCTGTGTCCTCCTGGCGCTGGCTGTCTTCAGTCCAGTCTTCTTATTTGCAGAAGTTTGGTCTTGAGCGGGCACTGCCATTTTGCCCATCTATGTGGAGACGATTCTTCTGACGATGGTACTACTACTACAACAACTACTTCTACTACTACTACTACTGATGATGATGATGATGATGATGATGATGATAATAATAACATAATAATAATAATAACAATAATAATAATAATTATGATGATGACGATGATGATGATGACATGATGATGATGATAATAATACCAATAATAATAATAATAATATAATATAATATAATGATGATGATGATGATGATGACGACAATAATAATAATGAAAATAATAACAATAACAGCAAGAACAACAAAAACAACAACAACATTTACAATAATGATAATAATAACAATATAACAACAATGGTAATAATGATAGTAATAATAATAATGATGATAATAATAATGATACTACTACTACTACTGATAATAATGATGATAATAATATAATGATAATGATAATAATGATAGTAATAATAACAATAGCAGCAGCAACAACAACAACAACCATAATAATGACATTAATAATATAATGGTAATAATATAATAATAATAATAATAATAATATAATGATAATAATAATAATATAATGATAATAATACTAATATAATAATAATAATAATAATAATAATAATAATAATAATAATAATAAAAATGGTAATAATAATAATAAAAATGATAATAATAATAATAATAATAATAATAATAATAATAATAATAATAATAATAATAATAATAATAATAATAATAATAATAATAATAATAATCACATTTATTACGCGCCAAATCTTGTCTCCAAAATGTCATCATTCACCAAAGCAATCGCTAACGACGACGAAACCTCCAGGGCACAAAGCACACACAAACTGAGGGAAGGGGGAGAATCGAGGTGTGTGTGTGTGTGGGGGGGGGGGGTGAGATAGGAGGAGATTAAGATTTGTGACTCGTAATCCAAGCCATCCTCCTCCCTCTGTCTTACACACTCTACGCACACGCGCGCGCGTGTACATACATGCACGCACACACTCACACGCACGTGCGTGCGCGCGCGCACACACACACATACACACATACACGCACACACACGTACACACATGTACACAAACACACACGCGTACACGCACACACACACACAAACACACACACACACACACACGCACGCACGCACGCACACACACACACACACACATACACACACACACACACACGCACCAGATGCCGAGCTAACGTACATTCAAACCTCTTAGGTGA
>JAPXFY010004392.1:0-18128 GCA_030674185.1 Monoplex corrugatus | reverse complement strand
ACACACACACACAACACTGTACACATATACACACATGCACACACACACACACACTGTACACTCACACACACATTGTACACATAACACACACACACACACACGCGCGCGCGCGCGCACGCACTCACACACAAATTCAAGCTACACTGCCAACGAATTGTTTTGTCTTGTTTATTTTTTCTCTGGAAAAGATTCTGTCTTTCCTTGATGGAGAGAGAGAGAGAGAGAAAGAGTGAGACAGAGAGACAGAGAGAGAGAGACAGACAGAGAGAGAGAGAAAGGGGAGGGGAGAGAGAGAGAGAGAGAGAGAGAGAGAGAACGAACGAAAAATTTATTCAAAAGGTCTTGGCCACATTTGAAGGGGGAAACATAATCATAATTATATCAATACACAAGCTCAATTCTATTGATTCACAAATGTATCTCGAAGTTTAAATGCCTTGTATAAATAAATAGCAAACTGCTTTACTACAGCTTCGTTTTTGGATGAGAGTAACATTACCAATCTAAACAAACATGGTCGTCTAAAAAAATTAATAGGTATAAATTTCGCTCTGAACTGAATCAAATTTTGACAAACCAAGGTAAAATGTAGTTCATCATCAACATCCATACTACAAAGGGAACATAATAAATCATTTTCAGCAACTTTCCTGTGATAAAAGTGATTTCTTCAAATCAGAAATTCCAAATCTAAACTTGGTCATAATAATGCCTGTCTATTGGTAATGACAAATACAGTGGGAAGCAATGCGATGGATTAATCAAACGGTACATACTGTATCTATTACTGTCCTCCATATTTGAATGCCAGTTTTGCCATTGGTTGTCAATTAATCTATCACGAAGAGCGTAAAAACACACCTTTACTTCCAACACCCTGATTAATCCAAGTATAACCAAATCCATTTTCAAATAACATCCGTCTGACTTCAGAAGTCAAAGTCAGAGAGAGAGAGAGAGAGAGAGAGAGAGAGAGAGAGAGAGAAAGGGAGAGATCATGCTTTCTGATCCATGAACCCAATTTGGGAGCAGGGAAGGTGAAATAATTACAATGTTGTTATAATTATTTCACTTACACGGAGCAAATGATCCACATAAAAAGCACGCTCCTTGCATTTTAAATGAATAGAACATCATTTAAACATTTAATCAAGTAAAACCACATACTGCCAAACATGAAATATAAATAGGAGCCACAGTAAAAAGAAGAGCCAAATAATATAAATGAATATAAGTATTCAAAAACACAGAAGCAGTGTGCTTATGCATATGAATACACGCACACACACACACGCACACACACACACACACCTTCACACACACACACACACACATACCACAACACTGTATAATGAAATTATAAACAATCACTGGACGGAAGGACAGAACAAAAGAATCAACTGAGATTCATAAAATTAAAAGCATACAATTACACCGTACCAACGAGATAGTACTAGCTGTTTAGGCACTGGAAGCTGCAGACTTTTATTATGTGATAGCAGAAGCACACAAAAGGCACAAGCATATTGTGTGTGTGTGGTGTGTGTGTGTGTGTGTGTGTGTGTGTGTGTGTGTGTGTGTGTGTGTGTGTGTGTGTGTGTGTGTGTGTGCGCACGTGCGTGTGCGTGTGCGTGTGTGTGCGTGTGTGTGTGTATTCCCACTGCAAACACTGCATATTCAGTATTTTATACTATTCATAAAGATTGTCACAATACTTACAGTCATCAGCGATTAAACACACACACACACACACACACACACACACACACACACACACACACACACACACACACACAACTAACTAACTAATAACTAACTAACTACATGTAACTAACTAACTAACTAACTAACTAACTAACATTACAGAGCAAAGCCATGAATGGCACACAGCATAAAACAGTTTTGTATAGTGCCTCAAGAAGTCTAGCAGCATACGGATTGAAAATGCACATGAAAACAATCATATCTGGAACAACAACAACAACAACAACAACACATAACATGAGTTTCATCAGTGACACCAATATCATTTTACTCAGAAAATCACACGGCATGCAGACGATTCATACTCAGAAAATGACACGGCATGCAATCGATTCATGTGAACCCTACTGTTATGCACAGATAGCTGATAAGAGTTTTCAATCTGTTCAAGAGAGATCATCGCATTGGAACAATTCCACATGCAGTCTACCAACTCTGTTTTATATTATCTGGTGGATACTTTGACTCTGCGCAAAACTTTATGTGCTGGTATGGCCTTGCAATGATGAAAAGGGGGGTGGAGGTGGGGGGTGGGGGGAGAGAATCAGACCTAGAAACACTAAGCTGACACCATCAGAATGATTGAAGCATTAAGATGGGCAGTGAATAGGTCAGAGTTTAGGTTGTGGACTGGGATTAAACTCGAGATAACAAATCTTGACTCTATGGCTCTATCAACACAGGCAGCCAGTCCAGCAGCTAGTATCCATTCAAAACTAAAAACTTATACTTGAAAGCATGCAAACAAATTATCAACAACATGGATTAAATCTAAGTCTTAACCCTTTGACTCCCACGCCCTTTCTATCAGCACTCTGCATTGTCAACCATGCTAGCAAAGCAAAAACTTAACCCTCTGAGTTTGACTCCCTCACCCTATTCTGCAGGAACCTAGTGGATAGGGTGAGGGAGTCATATAATTAAGTTTTTGCAATTGAAGGATAAGGTGCGGGAGTCAAAGGGTTAACCTATGGATTCTATATACTACAGTCTGTACTTGTATCAAACTGTTTTCGAAACAGACATAATAAGCTAAACGTAATGCCCAGTGCAGACTCTTAACTCAAAATCCAACATGAAACCTCCAAATCTAAACCAACTAGAAAAACACAACAATAGAATTAGAACATGTATCTGATATTGAATCTAGCCCATAAATTTAGTTTGCTTAGAAAAATAAATATAAAAAGTGTGTATATTAGTGTTACCCACATGCTGGTCAAGTCCCTATTTCCCAAACAATCTGCAGCCCTCAAGGCCCCATCTCGCACCACCAAGCATTATTCTCCCTCCACTCCATTGTCAAAAATGCAAAAGTTTCCAATGAATAAAACTGCTGCATTGCAAGCTGTCAGTGTTACAAAATTAAATCAATATACCGATAGATAAATAAATGAATTTTAAATCTCCCCTCCTTCCCACCAAGAAACAAACAACAAAATACAGAAAATTGAGCAACAGTGGTGCTAAGACTGCTGCCTAAAAATAGTAAAATGTATGCAAAATACACTAGCAGGCTTACTGCCACGCTTTGCAGAAACACGTACAAAGTTCATGGGATCATTTTCTTTGGCATAATCCTTCCGGAGAAATTTTGGCAGAAAGTAGCTGTTTCATTTGACCCAGTCTCAGCCAGCCTCTTGTTTCTGTGTGTGCCACTGGGTCCATTCTAGATGCTCAAAATTATGTGTACATGTATATATGTGTCATGCTGGCAGGCAGGAAGACAATCAGACAGCTAGGGGTACACACACACACACTCACACACACACACACACACACACACACACACACACACACACACACACACACATAGATACACACACACACACACACACACAAACACACACACACACACACACACATACACACACACACACACACACACACACTTTCGAGTGATTTATAAAAGAACTGTAAAATGATCTAAAAATCTAAGAAATGTGTGGGCCTAGCGCCTACATGTGCTAACACTTCAAATAACACAAAAGTGTATACATAATAATAACAATAATAATATCATAGACATTATCTAGCCATACCCTTCAAATGGATTGCAAAGACCTGGTTAATAAATAAACACATGTACATAAACAGATAATCAAATCATATTAAATATATACACAACAGATACTCTGGCAATGATAAGAAAATTCACACACACGTGCCACTAAAACTGTAAAAGCAATTTCAGTCTCACGAATTTTTTGTTGTTGTTGGATTTTTGGAATGATGCTTACAACGACATAGATGTCTGGGCTGCTACTTGACAAGTTCTCATCAAAGATGAATGGCTGTATTCCAGGTAAGTTACTGATCCTAAAGGAGCTGACATACGAGCCTTTCACCCATACGGTTGAGAAGAACCACAAAACCCATGTGGTCAGACCTGTCAGTGTGGGCAGATGGAGTACTACACAATCCTCTTGAAACGGATTTGAGACATAAGTCGTTGCAAGTTTCCTTGTTTCGCTTTCAGGTGTCAGAAGCACAGGTAAAGAAAACACATACTTACCTTCTCCTGATAATGTTTTAATCAAGACTTCAGAAAGGCAAGAAGGCTAATTGGTCTTCAAGGGGTGTGACCTGGGAAATCAATCTATCTCTCCAATGTTTTATACCAAGGCAGCTGGGCATTGCCCTGCTTTTCACGATTTTCAACTGCTGTGGGATCTTTAGTGTGCGCAGCCAGAAGGCACACAGGTTCAACTTGTTTTTTGACCCCTTCCAAAGGACCAGACATTCAATTCGATTTTCCGGCCAAACTGAGGAGAAACGTCAAGGCCTCTACCAGGAGCGAACCCTGGAATCTCTAGTTTAGTTACTGACAGATGAAACGTCAGCACCATTCTGTCACTTGAAATTGAAATTGAACATTGATAATGTTTGCTTTTTGTAATTTTTTGCTTTGCCTTTCTAAAGAATATTATTAACTTGATACAACTCTATCAGATACTTCGTACTTGAATCAGCAAAATTCACAGCTTTACTAGAAGATTCTATTTGCAAAATGAGTGTCGGCTCACTGCTGAGCATTGATCGGTTGGAGGATGCTAATGTCCATTTGGAACGGATCACAATCTGTTCGGAACAGTCAGGTTGAACCCGATGCCCGCGGCCATCTAAGACGTACTTTTACCATAACAGGAGGTCTGTTTCACCCTGTCCTCTTGAAACATAAGGTTAAAAGGGCTCATGTATTAGCACCTTAACAGTCAGACCAATCTCTAAAACTGAGACCACAAGTTGGAATTTGGAGTCTGTTCAAGACGGATTCATCATAGTCATACAATTCCACATACGTTCCACTAAAATCTGCCAGCATTTATTTGCAGACTCCTTGGACTTGCCCAAAACCCTAAGAGCTGGCATGGCCTTGAAATGGAGACAGAAATGGGCCCTATGAAAACTCTGGCACCACCAGACTGATCGGAGCATTAAAATGGGCACCGAATAAAAAACCAAAAACAAGTGTGACTGCATCCTTATTCACACTGGACGAAGCAGCAGGAAAGTTTCAGTCTTTTTCTCCTAATTTTTGTATTTGGTGCTTGTTTGTTTGTGATCTTATGCTTGACAAAGGCCAGTTGGCTGAAACTTTGCACCTGTCTTGTCTGGTTGTATTAAATACACGTTCTGATTCTTTTTTCATGTTTTTTTTTTTCTGGTTCCAGGCAGCGAATAAGCCAACTTTTATGTTGCGGGATGGGACTGAACTCAAAATATGAGATATTGAGTCCAAGATACAGCCTGTGATAAAATATGTATGGATTGCAGGTCTGTGGTCGTTGATCAAAGACATCAACTCTCTGTCTCTCTATCTGTGTATACTCATCAAATCCAATGCAGATTGGTGTCTGTTTAACCCTTTGACTCCGCACCCTATCCACCAACTGCAAAAAGTTTTTGCTTTGCTAGCATGGTTGAAGACGCAGGATGCTGATGGATACAGTGTGGGAGTCATAGGGTTAAGAGGAATTCATAACACCCAGGTAACTGCATGTGTACCCCACTCTATCTGCCATTAATTATCTGACAGATTCCTTGAGACTGTGCAAACCTTTATGAGCTGGCAAGGTTTTGTAATGGAGAAGAAAAGAAAAGAGGAGTACAGGACCTATGAAACACTTAGCCGTTAGCACCAGAATGATTGGAGCATTAACTTGATTAAGATGGGCAGCAAACAAGTTAATGCTCTGTACTGCAAGCTGGGGTTGAACTCGACACATCAACCCTTAAATCCACAACTCTCTGAACAGAGGTAGCCAGTCCACATTGGAGTTTGTTCCAGATGGATTCACTGCACACGGACAATTCCATATATACGCTCCACTCAAGTCTGCCAGCAATTATCTGGCAGAAATCCTGATCTTACACAAAACCCTATCCGCTAGTAAGGTCTTTGAACAGAGAGAGGGGGGAAGAAGGGACCTGAGAAACACTCAGCTGACATCACCAGAATGATGGAAACCTTATGATGAACAGTGAACAGGCCAGTTTTTAGTGTTAGAGGCTGGGATTGAACTTCAGATATCTGATATTGATTCTATGGCTTTATCAAAAGAAGCAACCATCCTACATAAAATAAAAACATGGTCCGCCTGGTGGCCAAACCACAACCTCTTCGTTATGAGCATAGTGCTCTAACAACCGAGCTAACGAGCCACTTTAAACCTGTTTGCTCTAAACAGAATGATAAGAAATAAATCCACTGGGGACAGTCTCATGTGGACACTCCTCAATACAACTGATCAGCTATTAAAAATCCTGATTAACTTGTAAACCTGCAACATCTTCTAGTACTATCTCAAAGATACTAGCACTAGTAGCAGCCATCAAAGAACTAATCTGTTTCAAGCACAATCGCTGGCTTGGACAGAGATTTCTCTCTCCATTTCTACTCAACCTGAACAGCGATTTGGTTGTTAATTTGTCACATGAAATGATAATCTATCATTTCGACATTCAGAAAGTATTCAATACACATATTATTAACTCACAGCAATAAAAGTGTAGCTCCTGGTGAAATTGTTGAGAAAAATCCACAACACTGGCAACACAAAACAATGTTTTTTTCACAAAACAAAACATAAAGAGTGTTGGTTTGCTTTCCCGTGGGAGAATAGCTTGAATTTTATGCTGGAGCAATATCTTGTAGCATAAAATACAAATAAAATACAGACTCGTCCCTATAATGCTGGGGGGGGGGGGGGGGGGGGGGGGGGGTCCTGAGATGAATAAAAGAATAATATTAAGACTGCTGAAAGCTTATATAAAATACATCTAAAATCTTAAGCAATTGTCTGTGGAAGGTTATTATTAGAAGTCATAACTGTGTAATGTAATGCATGCAAGGGACACCCCTTGGCCCTTCCCTCATATGCACACGCGCGTGCGCGCGCACACACACACACACACATACACGCATGCACACACACACACACACACACATACACACACACACAAAATGCACTTTACTATTTAAGTATTATACTGAAAGTATCATATCATAAATTATATGGATGGTTCACAGACATCACAATTTTATTTCCTGCTATAAATTATGGATTAGACTTTCCTTTCTTACTCTTATTACTGTTAGAATTAAGATACTATCTTCTCAGAAGAGAATTAACATTGTTTCACAGTGCTTGTATGACTGTCGACATGTGCGTAAACATGGGCAAAATGCATCTATAGATAAGGAATCTGAGTCGGGTTTTTCATTTTGTTTTTCTTCTTTTAATGGGTTTTTTTTATAGGTAAACTGATAATCATTTGAAGAAGACCATTTAAGCTCAGTCACTATACTTTGGCCATGAGTTTAAATTTGCTAAATTCAGATAATATATAATATAGTATCTGGTTGAAGGTGACATAAAAATCAAGATTATTATCATCATGACTATCATTATTGTGTAAAGCCCAGCTGACTGCTCAGACCCACATTAGGGTATAAACATCCCAAACAAAACATGCACATCTAAACATATCTATGAACCAGAAAATAAAATAACCAACAAACAAACAAACAAAAACAGAGAAGAAAATTAAATACACATATCATCGCATTCACCATTCACGCAAGTACTCTAGTCTAAGGATACATATATATAAGCCCCTGGTGCTGACCATTCCACCAAAATTATCACCACGGGGATTGAAAAAAACAAAACAAATTTGAATGCATATTAATAAACATAATCAACACAAAAACACACATAAAAGCTTGCCTATAATACCTAAACTTGTCACTAAACAGTTAACTTTTCCTGAGAGCTAAATACACAATGAACATAAATTATGCACCTGATCATCAATCCTAATAAACACAAAGTATGTTGTAAAGCTTTATGGAAAACATACTGGTGAATGAACCGACAATGCAGAAGAGGAGAAAAGAAGAGATGACAGAAATCAGAGGAACAAGGAAACAACAAAGAGATTGACCAATAATACAAAATTTCTTGCACAAAATTTCCAGGTGAGGATACAATGTATGCTGAAAGAGCTCCCACCCATCCACCCACCCCTAACCCCACATTCTTGTTTACTATTACTATTGTGATGATGATGATGATGATGATGATGATCATCATCATCATCATCATTGCTATTATTACCATCATCATCATCACCATCACAGTCATTATTACTAATTACAATATTAGTATCATTACTATGGTTTATAACCCAGCTGATTATGTAGAGCCATAGCAGAGCTGTAACCATCTCAAAACAGACACAACACTTTGCTGACCCTGAAAAAGAAAAGAAAATCAAATGTATATATATATATACATTCGATTTTCTTTTCTTTTTTACAATCATACACATCATCTCATGATATCCCACTGGTATCGATTATTCCACCCAATATATCACCGGGCGGTAAAAAAAAACTTGAGTGAAAATAAATGCACAACTAAGTACACTAAACTATACATGAAAGCTAGCCTAAATTATCTAGAACTGCTTCTGACATCACATTTCCTTAGTGCCAGAAATGCAATTTATACACGTACCTAATCATCCATCCTGATGAAGTATGGAAGGCTTTATTTATAGAACACATACAGGTGAATAGACCAACAAGGTAGAAAACGATAGGAAATTTCTAGCACAGAATTTTGAGACAATGATGACACTATTTATAGTGAAAGAGACCCTGGCATCTGAATAGCAGTCCCCCACTGGGACATAAAGATCAAGACAACTTGATTCAAAGATGACAAAAACGTCAACAGACTTTTACCAAAAATGAATTAAAGGAAACAAATCCATATGGACACAGTGAGATCATCAAACAAGAATATGGTCAAGCCACATCAACACAACCAGTCTCTCATTTTCCCACTCTTTTGAAAGAACGTATTTCATGCACACTCCTTTAACATAACATATTTCATGTAACCAGTAATTGGAAAATCAACTGATCTCAAATAGATTCTGATGACAACTTTTTTTCATACTTATAAACAAGTATTAATCATATAACAACTCAAATGTCATTGTGATCAACTTGTAAATAATATTACAACTAGTCTTGTCACTTTACAATAGCAACTTGGAATACTTGTAAAAATAATAGTAACTTCATTGGAAAATAAAGAAACAAAGAAGAAAAGAAGTATAAGCTCATAAACAGCAGAGATACAGGTATATTTTATTCTTTTTTTTTTACTTAGATTAACCTCAACAATTCACATTATGGAAAATGTTTTTATGGACTTAAAAAACATGGGAATGGTATCATACTCTAGACTAGATGTGCATTCCACATTCAATCAAAATCCAGTTATACAATCCAGAAGTATTAGTATGTGATGACAGTTGTGAACATGTTGTGAATAATGACTAGATATCGATTATCTCAGCAAAGAACATTGATTCATCTTCATACTGCTTTAGTGCTTGTTATCTTTAATCCCGCTCCATTATGAGTAATCAAACAGTTTTACAGTGTATGCTGAACTGAAAAAAATAGGCAAACAATAGAGATACTGAAAACACAAAAAAAACAAATCATTACTGCCCCTTCCATTCTTCCTTTAATTCTCTTTTCAAAGTTTTGCCTTTCCTTCACATTTTTTTTTCTTCACTTTCATTTTCTACAGCAAATGTTATGTAATTTGAATGTAATGGCAGATTTCAACAAGACAAAAGTCAAAAGTTTTATTGTTTTTGAACTGTCAAAAGTATGTATGTATGACATGTAGAAAAAAGAAGAGCTCTCGTCAACTACAAAGAAAACATTAAAACAAATTGTCATCATTGTTTTGTATGAGAAATTTCATAGCCTTACTCACATTCAAATCATGAGAAAGTCCCCCCCCCCCCCCCCTTACTAAAACCATTAAAGATACCAAAGCAAAAACAGACAAACAACAAAAACTGACATGTTTTACTTTTGTGTCACATTCTTTCTATATTTGCAGGTCTTCATCAAACACATCTTTAACAAAAAGTAGTATGCATGGGCTACTTCTGATTCATATCAGTATTAACCCTAAACATAGACCAAGACAGGATGACCCACTGCTTCCATACACTTACAGTATGACATAGTATGGTTATATAAAGCCAATCCACTAACTTAAGCAACAATACAAAAGTGGTGCACAAAAACGTGAAACACCATACTGATCACAGCCTTTAGCGCAAGAGTGCAGACATTGCAAACAGTAAAAAGACAACCAAAAAACAAAAAACCAAACTGATGCAATAAAAACTGTGCAAACATGCATGACATTATATCACAACCCTTTGCGTAGCAGATCACGTTTATAATATTCTAGTAGTACATTCACTAACAATACAGCTGACACACATAAGACTTAAAGAACAAAAATGACATACAGTTAAGCTGCTTTATTGTTTAAAACATTTCTGTGGTCACACATTAGTCCATCCAGTTGTAAAAGAGCATCAGATAAATCCTCTTCAGAGTACATGTGAATGTCCTGCACCGCATAGTTTGTGAGGGGAAGCGCGAGTTTCTGCAGTCGAGGTTTTAGCTCCACAGCGGACAAAGTTTCTGAAATGATCAAAAACAGACAACATGATATATCATGACCATAAATCAAAGGAAGAAAGCACTGGTAAGTAAAATAAATCTGAAAACAAAAACAAACACTCCAATGAATCTGTTAGACAACCAAAGATGCTGCATAAATGTGGGTAGAAAACTGATTTTAATATAGCCTACCACCCCTCTGATCAGAAAAATTATTGCTGACATTGATAAAGCTCATTATGCATAACCTTAATCAAGTAATTTGAGGTGGTAAACTGTGAGTCCATGTAATTCATTTGTGAAATAAAACACATTTTACACAGAAAAATCCCTCTAAGTCATACAATTTTTAATGAATTGTCTGACATAATTTTATACAAAAATACTACACAATTTAAGAATAAATTAATAGGATAACATATTGTTTATCAACTTAGTAAATAGAAAGTGTTGAAATACAGCCACAATCACTTTTTTTTAAAGACTAAATTAGTAAATATCTGGTGAAGGGACATCACTACATTACTGATTAATAGTATTATGGAATATATTGTTTCACACAATTTTGTGTATAAGTATCATTCTATTAACCCTTTGACTCCCACAGCCTATCCACCAACTGTAAAAACTTAACGCTTTGACTCCCACACCCTGTCCACTAGCTTCCTGCAGGAGGCCGGTGAATAGGGTGAGGGAGTCAAAGGGTTCAGTTTTTGCTTTGCCAGCATGGTTGACAATGCAGGAAGCTGGTGGACAGGGTGAGGGAGTCAAAGGTTAATAGGATAAAGTTATATAAAAAATCAAGTTAGTACATAAGAAATGATAAAAGTGTTGAAATTTACTCACAACAATTTTATAAGAATTAATATCTGATTGAGGGAGATGTCCGCATCACAGCTTGAAAAAGTACAGTACTGCCAGATTTATTTTTATTATCTATAAGCATTCACAAGGTTTTAGCTGTCTAAGACTACGCTGTGCATGCGTGCGTGCATGTGTGTGTGTATGTCTGTATTATTCATTTTAGTGATTTTAGTTATTTCTTGAAAGAGAAGCATTAATTTTCAACTATGTGTTTTTGTATTTTTCTTTTTTTTTCCTACCTTCTTTTCCTCCTCTCACACCCCCCTCCTCCCACACACATCCTCCACATCCTACATACATGTTCTGAATTTTCGGGCTAGTATTATATTCTGCTGGCAAGGCCGCTCTAAAGTCTAATGGCAATGCCCCTCTTTTGTTTGTCTTTCCTTTTCAAACTCCCCCATCATCCTCTAACTATGCTTATCGCTCATACTAGACATTTGGACTTACCCCCATCAATAACTTTATTGACCAGAACAAGTACAGGCACACTAGACAGGTCTCTGTCTGTTAACAATGACTGCAAGTCAGCTAAAATGTCTGTGACATTGCCTTTCTGTGCATCCACAACATAAACCAGACCTGAAACAAAATGCAATTGAAAATGTTTAGGCTTTGTGTTCAGCAGATTTATCTATTCTCAGTTGGAAAACAAAATATTCATAGCCAAAAATTATAATCCATTTCACGCTTAGGTTAAATAGATAGCAAATTATTTCATAACCAAAAATAATAACTCATTCTATGCTAGGCTGAACACAAGGTTAAATCAACAGCTTTTAGCAACACACTAAAACAATCGGACTAAAACAAAACAAAACAAAACAAAAACAAACAAACAAACAAACTCACACTAGTTTTGCCATGCAATGACTGATTCAGTGGTGTGAATTTCTGAAGTTTTCATTTGAATTACACTCAAAGTCAAAGGAGCCAAAGCAATGTTTATTTTGGAAAAAAAAAAAAAAAAAGTTCAACCAACTGTTACTGATTCAAATAAAATACAGGCATGATTTATCATAATATTTAATGGGGTGTTAGGATGGACAAGCAGGGAACAAACGGACAATCTTACAATGCAAGGAGATCAACAAGGACCTTTCCTTCAGTTTCAATCATTTACTATGTGAGGAAATGCAAAACATGCACAGCTTCAATATTATGTTATTAGTCCAACTCTACATCTTTTTGGCAGTACAACACATTTTTAAACCCAGAAACCCAAGTCCATACAGTTATAGTCCTTGTGCCAGCCATTCCACGGAGCTATAGATCATTATCAAGTCACTGTAGTGTGAGAGTGAAGCCATCCAAATGAGACATTGCACTGTTTTTGGATCAGTAAAAGAAAATGATCCTGAACATGTACCATGTATTTCATGACACCATTCATCAACAGTGATCACTTACTGATTTAAACTTGGCAGCCACATTATGTGAGCATCTCTTCTGGTGAGAAGACTATCATTGTAATTAATGTAAACATGGTGTAGTTCAACCATCTAGTCTAATATTAGACAGCCCCCATGGACTTCCAATACCTAAGACCTTGATTCACAGTTACCCTGAGATTGACAGCGGCACAAAAGTCTTTCAGAAACTCATTGAAAGCAGACTATACAGGGTCAATGAATTTGGACAAATTTCAATATGCTGTGACAATTCTAAATGAAAGAAGACAATAATTAATATCATAGAGAACTTAAAAGTTTTTGTATGCATGTAGTTTGAAACACTTTCGGATCAACACAATATTGTCATTAGTGCATGACAAACTGTGCTTCAAGATTCCTATCCTATCAGGCCCATGAGATGCACACAGTCTGCAGTATTGGTCCAAAAATTTGAACATCATCAACTCCAGCTCTTCCCAGCTGACATCATGATCTTGATTATCCTAGACAGAACGTCAGAAGCTTTCTGGGCTGAATCCCACACTGATTTGTTTAGATGTGGAATCAGATCATAACATCTAAGGGTAGGTTCTCAGTTCTGTCACTCCTTTTGTTTTAGGTTGTTTACTCTAGTATTCCCCATCATTTAATTTCTTTCCAGTGGTCTAGATAACATATGTTAAACAATGATCTTGGAAGTTTTTAAGTACCCCAAGACCTTGCCATCTTAGGGGCTTATGCATAGGTGTAGGGCTTATTTAGGGCTTATTCATTATCACTCTGGATCTTATCCATCGTATGGTATTTATAGCATCAGTGCACACATGGAATGTATTTTGAGAGTGGAGACATCATCTTGAAAAACTGAAACACTACAGTGCATTGGTCAACCAGCACATTTATGTCACTGATCAAAAACACAAGGCACAGACATGAGGAAGATGTTGTTAAACATGTTACGATGACATAATGTGTAACTTTCAAGATCATCATCAACACTTCAGCACTACATAGTTCATACTCCTTTTCAGTACCTCTACAGACAAACTGTGTCTGTACTACTCAAAGTATTCACATGCGGGTTGGTTCACTATGTCTGTACAGTTCTAAATATAGGTTAGTTATTTTGATAGCGCTGTGGACTTCTGATCTGATATCTTGAGTTCAGTACACCCCGTAACATTACAAACTAGCTTGTTCACTGCCCATCTTAATGCTTCTATCTTTCTGGTGGTGTTAGTGTGGTGTTTAATCTCTCCTTTCCCCTCTCCATTTCAAGATCTTGTGAGTACATGTATACGTCTCGTGAAGGCTCAAAGAATCTGCCTGATATCTGCTGGCTGATTTGGGTGGAGTGCATATGGTACAGTCCGAGTGCAATCACTGCAATGTATCGTCTTGAACAAACTTCAAATTCCAAACTGAGTGAATATTCAATCTTCGTGACGAGAGATTAATAGTTAAAATGAAAATTCTGATTCACCTTCTGTTCCTAAGAAATAACTGCGTCGCCTTTGGGCCATTCTTCCACTTATGTCCCACATGTACATGGGTCGTTTCGATGAGGGGGATTGGATCCTCTCGACGTTGAACATGGCAGCATCTGTCGGCAACGTTTTGACCATGTTCATGTTGGTCATTCCAAGAGCCCAAGAATACACAATAAAAGTTTTTCCCGATCCATTGAAACCAAGCACAAGGATTTTGACAGTGTTGCTAGCAACATCTAATCCACTGCTGGCTCCACACACGTAGGCTCCCATTATGATTCACGACTGATCAAGATGTAATAGAATCCTCTCCGCACATCATCATCATGGAAATGGTCGTCTGCCATGGCAGCAGAAGACGCGAGTGAGAAGGGAAACTACTCTCAGATTAATAATGGCGCAGGTCATTTAACAGGAAAATTAATTTAATTAACTTAAATTAGGCGCAACATTTCACTAGGTTTGACAATAGTAATGTGTGGTCAACATAAATTAATGTGTCAAGACAGAATAAGAGTGTTATTCTGCATCAGTTGAAGAAGAAAAAAGAGAACGCAACAAAACCGAGGTGATCAGGGTAGGCACATCGTTTTACCAAACTACTTTAATGTTCACATTCGCCAATATTTTAAGAATACTTTATAATAGACATAATAAATATATAATAAATATGAACTAAAGTAAACAAAAATTGTTTTGATTGAGCAAATAGTATATATGTTTTTCTTTTTTTAATTGTGGGCATGCTAGTACATGTATGCGTCCATGCCTCTGTGTGTGTGTGTGTGTGTGTGATTATTCTGTTTCTTGATACATTCGACATAACAGAGTTACTGGGCGGTTGCAGCTAGTATGTTCTAATTCTGTGTGGTGTTGTGATAAGCTGTAGTAATAAATCAGCTCTCCGTTTGCCTGTACAACATATTTCAGCCCAACGTCTTGTATCGTAATTATGTCACATAGGCTCAGTGCAACTCACAGGATAATGCGAGATTAATGCTTAAGTGGGACAGGAGAGAGCAGGTGACATTAGATCTCATGGCCTTGACACACAAAATGAAAGGGGAGAGAAACTTTTAATCAGTGGGCACAAATAAATGAATTCATGATAGGAAACACCTGGTTTGAGCAGCCTAGGGGATAGGCAGGGATGTGTTCTGTCACCAAAATTGTTTTCATTTTACAGCGAAAACTATCGTGAGAAACCTAGAAGAATGCCCTGGGATAAAGGTTAACGGAAAAATGATAAACGCAGAGGGCACCATGCTAATTGCAGAAAATGAAAAATACCTACAAAATCTTGTGAATATAATAGAAATGGAAAGCAAAAATAAAGGGTTGGAGCTAAATAGCAAGAAGACTGAAGTCATGGTAATCATTAAAAAAAACAAAAACAAACAAACAAACAAAAACAAACAAAACAAAACAACAACAACAAAAAAAGAAACCACCTCATGCAAAATAACAGCAAATGGAACACACATTTGAGACAGGTTGATAAGTTTAAATATCTTGGAACAGTCATCTCACCAGAAGGCAGATGCACATCAGAAATAGCCAGCACAATCGGCCAAGTTAAAAACAGCATTCAAGAAAAAAGAGGTCTTACCAACAAATGCCTATCATTTAACATCAGAAAGAGAGTTCTTGGATGTTATGTAGAACATCCAATACTGTTGTACGGTTGTGAGGTGAGGACAGTCAACATGCAATGTCAGAACAAGATTGTGATCTTAGAAAAATATTGAGAGTTCAATGGAGAGCAAAGAAAACAAACGAGACAGTCTTGAAGGAGACATACACAAGAAGAACATTGATATAGAAGATAAGGAAAAGACAAGCAACATTTATAGGACATTTTATGAGGTAAGAGAAATTAGAGCACCTAGTCACAACAGGAAAGCTGGAAGATAAGAGAGCACCAGGTAGACCTAAAGAGAAAATATTGGATGAGCTTTCAGAGTGGCTGAGGAAAGAGAGGGTGGGAGATGTGCTTGCAGCGCCAAGGGATAGATTTGTATGGAGGGCCATGATCTCAATGCCATGTGGCAGGGCACATGATGATGATAAGGTGGGTTGCAGCAAATCACTCAAGATTGAATATCACAAAGGGCAAGAACTCATGGCGTGTGGCTGGCTTTTTCCTTATCAGTGGTTCTCACCAGCCTCGCCTTCTCTCACAGGTGTATACACGAACAGACCCGCAGAGCAGACATGTGGCATAAGTTTAACGGGTCTGTGGCATAACTGAGCTGTGGCGTTACGGGCACCTTCTGTCAGGATACAGGATAATTTACACTGGACCAGTTTGTGAAATATTCCTGGACTGTTTCACTTCTGAGCCGTTCTGGACCGTTTTGCTCTGTTTACACTGGCATGATAAAAGCGTACCAACAGTGCACTGACCGCGTGCATAACCGGATAAAGCTTATGTGGAATGCTGTGTGGTAAACATCTATTTCATGCGTATTTTATGTAGCAAGACAAGACAGGCGCTAATTTTCTGCCAGTTGGTCAAGTGTAAACGAGTGGTCACACTTGTTGCAGAGACTATGCTATGTGAAAGAATGGCACATAGTGAGGTGGACCCAGACTGTTACAGATCCTGGAATGGTTCAGCCAGATAAAACTGAATGTAAACAGATCAGTTTGCTTGGGAACCATTTTGGAACTGTTACATTTTGCCAGTGTAAGTCGCCCTTATGTCTGTAGAATTCTATTGGCAGGAAGCCTGGTCTCTTGCAGAACCACTCAAGTGATGTCCATTTTCCTTGGCTCAGCGATTGCTGTCATCCTGCTGTAATTGATCTGCTGCTGGACTGAGAGGCCAGGCCACATGGTAATGACATTCCAAGTGGTCAATTATATGACTGATGGCTTCTTTATTTTCTTTGGTTTGCCCAGAAGAGTTGACTAGTTCTAAGTTCTAGACAGCCAGACAGTGGTGGACCAGTACCTTACTGTCTGGGGGCTACTCGGTTTGAGGTGGGTGACTGTTGATCAGTGAGATGACCACTCATCCTGTAGGTGGGAGGCAACTCATACCCTATGCAAATCCTATGCAAATCCAGTTGGACGTACTACTGTTTGTATTTTCACAAACACTAGAACAAAAGATACATAACGTTTTCTATTTAATATATACTTTTAAACATGCACACCATGCATGCCGACTTTGGCAGGGTTGAGACGGTTTATCTGGCTGGCAGGGTTGAGACGGTTTACCTGGCAGACACAGTATAGAATGATTGGGTCAACATGTTCCAGATATGTACAGCCTGGATGCATGTTCTTCGCCTGTCCACATGAATATTGCACATCCCACCCACACTCATTTCTAGTCGTGTCTCAGTAACTGGCTGCCATATGATCCGAGAGATGTTGCAGAACAGTGAAGTGTTGCATTCTGAGCCTGATTGTTGCCGTAGATTTCATGTCTAGTCTACTACAAACAACGACTCAGCATGAAAACAAGATATTAGATCCATGATATTTTGATCAGACCACAATGGTGAAGATTTTTTTTTATCGTCTTAACTGTCAGTTTAAATCGTACCAGCAGTTTTCCGTGTAGTTGCCATCAGTTCTGTTTTCACCCCC
>JAPXFY010004391.1:7500-12500 GCA_030674185.1 Monoplex corrugatus | reverse complement strand
TTAGTGTGAAGTTTTCATTCCGAGACAAGAATATCATCACCAAGAGGACACATTAAAATGCTAACCTAACGTCAGTGAGGACATTTATCATGGGGACAAGTTTCATTACAAGACGAACGAGAGAAGGAAAAGTAAAGGTTCCGATACTGTCTTTATAGACAGTTTATTTCCAATATTAGAAGAGGAAAGGTAAGGGGTTGGAACTAAACAGCAGGAAGACTGAAGTCATGGTGATCAGTAAAAAACATGAAATCCCCTCAAGCAAAATAACAGCAAATGGCACAACCTTGACACAGGTTAATAAGTTCAAATACCTGGGAACGGTCATTTCATCAGACGGCAGATGCACATCGGAAATAGCTAGCAGAATCGGCCAAACCAAAACAGCATTCAAGAAGATGACAAGCATTCTTACCAACAAATGCCTATCAATTAACATCAGAAAGAGAGTCCTTGAATGTTATATAGAACCAATACTATTGTACGGCTGCGACGCGTGGACAATCAGTAAGCAAAGCCAGAGCAAGATTGAGACAACCGAGATGTGTTTCTAAGAAGAATGTTGAGAGTTCCATGGACAGCAAAGAAAGCAAACGAGACAGTCTTGATGGAGGCAGACGCAAGTAGATCACTCATAAGGAAGATTAGGAAAAGACAAGCAACATTTATAGGCCATTTTATGAGGAAGGGGGATTGGAGCACCTGGTCACAACGGGAAAGCTGGAGGGAAAGAGAGCACCAGGTAGACCCAGGGAGAGAATGCTGGACGGACTTGCAGAGTGGCTGGGGATGAGGAGGGTGGGGGAGATGCTAGGGGCAACGAGAGATAGAGATGGTTGGAAGTCCATGGTCGCCAACGCCATGCGGCAGGACACCTGATGATGATGATGATGATGATGATGATGATGATGATGATGATGATGATGATGACTAGAAGATACGGAGACCAGAAATACGAGATGTTGTCCGTCTTCTCTTTCCCACAGCTTAATCCTGCAAGTGTGCATCAATTAAGTATCGATTCAGTTCACTGGGGGTGAAGTAATTTCAATTCATGAACAAATAGGTTAAATGAAAATATTATAAAAGAAACATATCATTAGAACACCAGACATCATGTATATACTGTCGTCATAAAACGTACATATATTCCATCCCTCCATTCTTTATATATATATGTGTGTGTACATACATGGATAGGTAGATAATAGGCATATCGAAAGATAAAGAGAGAGAAAACAGATAGGTAGATAGATGCATAGATAGATAGGTAGGTAGTAGGGAGGTAGGGACGTAGATAGATAGATAGAGATATATAGATAGGTAGGTAGTAAGCAGGTAGGGACGTAGATAGATAGATAGATAGATAGATAGATAGAGAGATAGATAGATACATAGATACATAGATAGATAGGTAGGTAGTAGGTAGGTAGATAGATAGATAGATAGAGAGATAGATAGATAGATAGATACATAGATACATAGATACATAGATAGATAGGTAGGTAGTAGGTAGGTAGGGACGTAGATAGATAGATAGATAGATAAATAGACATAAAGAGAGGGAGAGACAGAGAGAGAGAGAGAGAGTGACACACACACACAAACAGATACAGAGATAGAACACACAGAGATACAGAGATAGACAGAGATAGACAGGTATACACACATACATACAAGTACAGAGTTAGCTAAATAGACAGATAGGCATACATACATACATACAAAGAGAAAGAGAAAGAAAGAAAGAAAGAGAGAGAGAGAGAGAGAGAGAGAGAGAGAGAGAGAGAGAAACAGAGACAGAGGCAGCGACAGAGAGACAGAGAAAGACTTGAACCGTAACATCAACGGACAGAGTGATTTCAGGTGGCATCAACTTCACAGTAATACGTTCTGTAGATAATCATTATATAAATACACTTTGATACAAATATCACTGATGAATACACACCGGATAATATACACTTCCATCACATCAATTTTTTATGGTATTGACAGGAAAATGTTAATTCATTTCAACACGTAAGTTTCTGAAAAAAGTACAAGAATAATAACGGAGTCAAAACACAAATGCGTGTACTGATAATTTTTACACGCCTCGAATTTTTTTCTTATAAATTGACATGCATTGATAAATTGGAAACTAGCACAATCTGACATGCTAAAATTTGTAGGTGTGATAAAGAGAGAATGAACTAGTAATTTCCAGGGCGAAATAATTTGTTTTGTTTTATCAGTTATTTGTATGTACCTTTTGTGTATATGAATTGTTTTAACATAATGGTAAGCTTACCTATGAACACAACAATTAAATGATGGCTTCCATGTTCTGTGGCTCTGTCCATTGAGTCACTCATCTCGCCAAATATACATCACTCATTTGCAAGTCTGCACTTTCAGAAAAGATCCCAGGAAGGAAGGAACCTTATATTACATATTATTCACAAATGTGATTTTAGACAACAAAAACAATAACAACAACAACAACAACATTTGGAGCCGAAACAACAGCAACAACAAGAACAATATGTAATAGTCAAATAAAATTACAATGTATAAGAATCTGCCAACAGACCTGAGAATTAACAGAACAAAGTGAATAATGTCATTATTTTTGTTGTTGTAATAAATACCGCTTCCTGTCATTACATGAAAATGAGATCGGGCAAGGAGCAGGTGGCAGATAGGCCCAGGAGATACAGCAACCTGCGATGGTGGTCAGAACTACTGAGCAACATCCTTTACGTCACATCCATAATGTGGAAGAAATTGAACTGTGTGGTCCCAGTCTTTTTAATTAGCACAAGGCACACTCAGCTCTCAGTAGGGGCCAGTTTGGCCGAAAACCCCCACAACAATTTGAGTAGGTCTGACAGGATTTGAAGCCACAACATTCCAGTCGTTTGTCCATATATTGCTTAGCACCGCACACGGCAACTGGTAGATATTGACACATTTTGATTAATGGTCTTTACGACAAGAAGAATACAGACAGTCTTCACTGAAGTCCTTCTACTGGTAGATATTGACACATTTTGATCAATGTTCTTTACGACAAGAAGAATACAGACAGCCTTCACTGAAGTCCTTCTACTGGTAGGTACTGACATACTTTGATTAATGTTCTTTACGACAAAAAGATACAGACAGCCTTCACCGAAGTCCTTCTATTTCTTGTCAAAGAAAACAAAAAGTTGACAAACCTTTAGATTCTGTAGCCAGAAAATGCGCTGCACTGCTGCAGACAGACATAAATGATTACACGATCTTCTGGACTTCCCATGTACAAACTATTTGTTCAGTTCTTGGTTTTGTTGATTTCAGTGACTATATCCATGTAATACCTGGGAACGGTCGCACATCAGAAATAGCTGGCAGAATCGGCCAAGCCAAAACAGCATTCAAGAAGATGACAAGCATTCATACCAACAAATGCCTATCAATTAACATCAGAGAGAGAGTCCTTGAATGTTATATAGAACCAATACTGTTGTACGGATGCGAGGCGTGGACAGTCAGCAAGCAAAACCAGAGCAAGATTGAGGAAGCCGAGATGTGATTTCTCAGAAGAATGTTGAGAGTTCCATGGACAGCAAAGAAAACAAACGAGACAGTCTTGATGGAGGCAGACACAAGTACATCACTCATAAGGAAGATTAGAAAAAGGCAGGCAACATTTATAGGCCCTTTTATGAGGAAGGGGGATTTGGAGCACCTGGTCACAACGGGAAAGCTGGAGGGAAAGAGAACACCTGGTAGACCCAGGGAGAGAATGCTGGACGGACATGCAGAGTGGCTGGGGATGAGGAGGGTGGGGGAGATGCTGGGGGCAACGAGAAATAGAGATGGTTGGAAGTCCATGATCGCCAACGCCATGCGGCAGGGCACCTGAAGATGATGATGATGATGATGATGATGATGATATCCATGTAACAAGAGAGAGCAGCATAGCCATGACCTCTCGAGGCTGGTAAAAAAACCCAATGTCACGTCTTAGCGATCATCACTAGTGAATATAATCGACTCAAAGATCAAGTCTGTTCTAATTTGTTTTCTTTTCCTTTTTTCCTTCTTTCTTTGTTATTGTCTGTCGGACAGTGTGCGTGTGTGTCTGTGTGTCTGGCTCGTTGTCTGGGCCGTTCCAGATTGGTGGATGCTGAACGCCATTTCTTTGGCTATTCTAACTACCTTCCATGTCAAACGTGTTTGTTCTAGATGTTTCTCTCTTGTCTTGTCTTGTGGGGCTGGCTGTCACTGGCAGGTTAGCCTAAACCTCTTGGGACTGATGGATGGGACGTGCCAATTCCACTCTCAAAATAATTGCCTCACAGGGTGTGTGTGGGGTTTTGTGTTGTTCTTTTCTTTGTTTATCTATTTGTTTATTTTTCCCTTCTTCCTTCCTTTCTTCCTGTTCTTCTTTCTGTATGCTTCCTCTCACAGGTCACAATTTAATTCAACATTTTTCTGTTTGTTTGTTTGTTTGTTTGTTCTCGAATTTGTCTTTTCTCCACTGTTTTTATTATAATCTCTCAATTGCTTATCTATTCATTGCCTTAATGCATTCATATATTCCATCCTCCATTCTTTTATACGCTCATGGATTGTCTGTTGTTATTGTTGTCCTTCTCGTTGTCAGTTCTATTTTCATTATAAGATTATATATTGTTATATTCTTTTGTCCGTCTTTCCTAGTCCTTCATTCTGTCTTTGTTCCTTTCTTTAGACACATGACGAGAAACTTGTTTCCTTTGAGAATTTCAGACATTTGGAACCTGTCAAACGATGATGTATGGCTGTTTAATGCCTAATGTCAAAAAGCAGATACACGCCACTGGCACTTTCTTTTTGTGATCTGGTTTTGCATTCTGTTGTTTGTTGATGTTGCTGATATTTCTTCATGAATTAATGATTCATCTGACAGACAAACACACACACACACGCGCGCACGCACACACACACTCACACACACACACACACTCACCCACCCCCCACACACACAC
>JAPXFY010004391.1:0-5000 GCA_030674185.1 Monoplex corrugatus | reverse complement strand
CAGAGATAGACAGACAGACAGAATAGACAGACAGAATAGACAGACAGACAGACAGACAGAAGACAGACAGACAGACAGACAGACACTACCCACACAACACCCTCTAACCGCCACGTGCCATAATTAGCTCAGCAGGAAGGACACCATAAATATAATAATAAATCTCCGCCACAGCACCAGGCTTGTTCCTCTATTGCAGTTTCAAAGGAAGCCCCTTGCAGAGAAATGTCCTCATAAAAATGATACACAATTTTCCCTTTCCCTTTCTGTGCACACTAAAGCACAATAGGGAAGTTTCCATTGAATGGCAAGATATAGGTCATGGAGATATCATTGCGTGATGACTAGGATACCAGACTTCCTGTAGGTTATTGTCAGTAAATAAATAAGTGGGAGGGGTGGCAGTGGATGTTTTATGGTGAGGAAGGAAGGGGGTGGTCTGGTGTCTACGTGGCACATAGGAACTCTGAACTCTCTGAACATCAGGTGTTTCTTGTCAACTTTGACCTGCAGCTTGCCTGCTGGCTTCAGGGAATCAGGGCTGAGCACTGCAGGAAAAATCTGGTGACAGTTTAAGAAGACAACAAACTTAGGATCGCTTTGGGGGCATGCCAGACTCAGCTGGTAATCAAAATGGGCTGTGTCTGGAGCATCATGCCTGGCTGCTTTTTCCGATCGTATGAACACCCTAGTTGGACCTCATAATAATATAATAATAATATATTTTATTTATATAGCGCAAAATCTTGATAAAATCAAATCTAAGCACTGAGCGTATACATGCATACATACCTACATACATATGAGCGTATACATGCATACATACATGCATACATACTTACATACATAAATCTAAGCTGAGCGTATACATGCATACATACATACATACATAAATCTAAGCGTATACATACATACATACATACATACATACATACATACATACATACATACATACATACGTACGCACATGCATACATAATAATTACAATATTTATATAGCGCAAAATCTCGACAAAATCAAATCCAAGAGCCGAAAAGACACACACGCACACACGCACGCACGCACACACACACGCACACACACACACACACACACACACACACACACACACACACACACACACACACCACACACACACACACCCACACACACACACACACACGCATGGCCACAAATGGGGAGAAAGAATAAAAGCAATAAAAGCAAGAATAAAAGCAATGGAAAACCACAGAGAGCACATCATATACAATTATATATTAAAACAAAGTGATTCCCCTCCGAGCGGAGACAGGCTGCAGAGGGGGGTTGAGTGAGGTTAGGATTTTATGCAGAGGAGAAAAGGTGAGTTTTGAGAGCGGACTTGAAGGAGACAAAAGTAGGTTGCTGACGGACTGAGAGAGGAAGTTTGTTCCAGGAGAGTGGACCAGAAACAGAGAAGGCTCGTGGACCATAGGTATTGAGCTTAGTGCGTGGAAAGCGAAAAGTCAGAGGATCGGAGGCAGACCGGAGGATACGTGAGGGAACATAGATCTCAAGTAGGCTTGACAGGTAATCGGGGGCTGCGTTATTGAGGCTTTTGTAGCACATGGTGTCTAGTTTGTACTGTATGCGCTTTGATACAGGGAGCCAGTGAAGTTGTGCCAGGAGAGGAGATATGTGGTCAGCTTTTTTCTTTTTGAGTACAAGGCGTATAGCATTGTTTTGAATGCGCTGTAGGATGTGAATGGTGGAGGCAGGAAGACCAGACAGGAGTGAATTGCAATAGTCAATGCGAGACATTATGAAGGAGAGAACGAGTTTTGCAGTTGTTTCGACAGAGAGATACTTCCTGATCAGGCTTATACGATGGAGATGATAGTAGCAAGATCTGGCAGTTTGAGAAACAAAGTTGTTCATGGACAGGGTAGAGTCAATGCAGACACCAAGGTTTTTAGCTGAATCAGAAATTGGGACTGATGTGTTACATAATGGGAGAGAAAGAGGAGGCAGCTGGGAAAGTTTCTGACGGGTGCCAATGAGGATAGCTTCTGTCTTGTCGTCATTAAGCTGAAGACTATTGTGTGTCATCCAGTTCTTAATGTCCGAGTAACACTCAGTGGTGCGAGTCAACAGGCGCTGTATATTATCAGGTGAGTCACTGTCTTGAAGTTGGGTGTCATCAGCATAGAAGTGGTGTTTTATAGAGTGGGAGTTGATGATGATGGACAGGGGGGAGGTATAAAGAGTGAAAAGAACAGGGCCAAGGACAGATCCTTGTGGAACACCACAGGTCAGGTATGCAGGTTGAGAGTAAGTGCCATTGATGAGAACAGTTTGTTTTCTGTTTGATAAATACGAAGTGAAAAAGGAGAGAGCAATGTCAGAGATGCCAAAAGTATGATGAAGTCTAGAAAGGAGAATACCATGGTCAATGGTATCGAAGTCTGCAGACAGATCAAGGAGTGTGAGGAGAGAGACTTTGCCAGTATCAGTTGCAAGGAGGAGATTGTTGAGAATGTGTAGTAGGGCAGTTTCAGTGCTATGGCACTGGCGGTAGGCTGACTGGAAAGGATTGAGGAGATTGTTGGCAGACAGGTGAGAGTTCAGCTGGTTGAGGACGACCTTTTCAAGGAGTTTTGACAAGAAAGAGAGATTAGAGATAGGCCTGTAATTTTTCAGTTCATTTGGGTCTAAATTGTGTTTCTTGAGGAGAGGGTGAACAATAGCAGACTTGAAAGAATCTGGGACAGTTCCAGTTTGATAAGAAGTGTTGATGATGTCAGTGATGAATGGGAGGAGAGTAGGGAGACAGTCGGCGTAGAGAGAACCTGGAAGAGGATCCAGTTCGCAGGTTTTGAACGACATGGATCTGATTGTGTTGAAAATTTCTTCTTGTGAGACTGGGGTAAAAGTAGTGAGAGGTGTGCCAGAGAAGGAAGGGTCAGGTGGGCATGGTTGACAGGGTGTCCTGTCAAGCCTGTCACGAAGAGTTTGTATTTTGGTGGTGAAATACTTGGAGAATACAGATGGGAGTTCTTCATTTGTATGTTTTGTTGGGAGAGGTAAGTCTTTTCGTGTGCCAAGGAGATGATTCATGGTTGTAAAGAGTTCTTTTGAAGAAGAGGCATTCAGGATTTTGGTTTGGAAATAGCTTGTTTTTGCAGATGCAATGAGGGTGGATACTTTTGTTTTAGAGGCTTGGAAAAGTTGCCTGTGTACAGTGAGTTTGGATTTGCGCAGCGGCGCTCTGCTCTGCGGCGGGCACGTTTTGCACAAGCAATCTCATGAGTGAGCCAGGGGGTAGGGGGGGCGGTCAGGTAAAAGATGGGTTGTGGCTGGAGCATGAGTGTCCAGAAGATGGTGGAGAGTAGTATAGAATTCATCGGCAAGGTTATGTGACTTTTCAGAAAGGAGACGGGAGGCATCAGATGAAAATGTGGAGAGGTCGATAGATTTGAGATTGCGTCGAGTCACTGTGCGCGTGGTACGGGAAGGAGGAGAAATGTCAAGAGAACAGAGAATTGCAGAGTGGTCAGATGGAAGGGCTGAAGTTAGACGGGTAGAAAGAACTAAGCAGTTGTCAGTAGCTGAATTGTGGTGATCACGAGAAATGATCCAGTCAAGAATGTGACCTTTTTGATGGGTTGGTTCAGAAATGTGTTGAGTCATATTGTGATTGGACAGAGAGTTGATGATATGTCTTGTGTCATAACGGTGAGTGTTGTCATAGTGGACATTGATGTCACCTAGAATGATGAGATTTCCAGGTAAGAGGCAGTAGTGGTCAAGCAGTTGGTCAAAGTCAGAGAGAAACGTGGATGTGGTGAGTTTGTTGGCAGAGCTAGGTGGAGGTCGATAGACACAGGAGAAGATGATGGGGTGAGGGGTGGATTGGAAGGATACTTCAACGTGCTCGAAAGAAGGATGGGAGAAAGGCAGAGACTGCGAGAAAGATAGGCGGGAATGGAGTGAGTCGTTGTAGAGGATGGCGATACCGCCACCTCGAGATGAGCGATGGAAAGAAGCAAGCCTGTAACCACTCGGAGTGAGGCTAGCATGTATAGGTTCATGACCAAGGGGGTTAAGCCATGTCTCTGTGATAAAAGCAATGTCATGGCCTTGGTACACAAAATGAAAGGGGAGGGAACTTGTAGAATGGGCACAAATGAATGACTTCATAGTGGGAAACACCTGGTTTGAGCAACCAAACAGAAGAAAATGGACTTGGATGAGTCCAGGAGGTAATACCAAGAATCAGATTGATTACATCCTGATCAACAAAAGATTTAGAAATTCTTTACTGTTAGCAAAAACACTACTAGGCGCAGACTGCAACAGTGACCACAAACCTGTAGTGGGAAGGTTTAGGCTGAAATTGAGGAAAAGGAAACAGACCAAAAGCAACATCAAACTAAACCTTGGACTCTTAAAGACAGATGAAATGATACGTAAAAAGAATTTAATGTACATGTTCAAAACAAATTCAGTGCTCTGGAAGACGTTGGTGATAGTGAGGAACAATGGACAAAGTTGAGAAGTTCTATAAATGAAGCTTGTGAAGAAATCCCTAAGGCAGATAGAAAAGCAAAAAAGAGCTGGATGACTAATGAAATGTTGGGCTTGATGGAGGAAAGGAGGAGGGCAAAGAGAAACGAGGAGATATACTGGAAGATAAACAAAGAAATCAGGTATAGGTGCAATGAAGCTAAGGAAGCTTGGCTGAACACAAAATGCAACGAGATAGAAGAACGACACAAAATGGATCCTCAGGGTATGCACAGACGAATTGAAGAAATTGTCCACAGGAAAAAATACATGCACATCAAATGGTTGCTTAAAAATCGAAAGATGGCACGCTTATCATGGAAAAAGACAAAATACTGGACAGAAAGGGAGAGTACATTAAAGACCTTTTAGAGAATGACAGAAACGAAGAACATATTGTAAAAAAGAACTTTGAAAGACCACCCATAATGAAAGGTGAAGTTAGAGCAGCACTGAAAAAGATGAAACCAGGAAA
>JAPXFY010004390.1:12500-18132 GCA_030674185.1 Monoplex corrugatus | reverse complement strand
TCTCTCAGTGTCCAAAACCTACTTTCCCCTTAAAGTGTTTCTAAAACTCACCTTTTCCCTCGCAAAAAAAATCCAAACCCTCCCCCAACCCCCCCTGCACCTGTCTCCGTGGGAGGGAACACTTTTTTTAAATATAAAATTTGAATGTGTGCTCTCTGTGGTTTTCCTTTGGGTTTTTATTTTTTTTTATTGCTTTTTTTTTTTTCCCCCCTTTGTGGAAAAGCTGTGTGTATGTGTGTTGTGTTTTGGGGTGTGTGTTTGTGGTTTTTGTGTGTGTGGGTGTGTTGTGTGGGTGGGGGTGGTGCGGTGTGTTGCGTGCGGGGTGCTGCGTGTGTTCTTTTCGGCGTTTGGGATTTGATTTTGTCGAGATTTTGCCTATATAAATATTGAAATTTTTTTTATGCTTTGGGGCGACGTATGTATATAGTAGTATGTATGATGTATCGTTTTTTTTTATGTATGAGTATTATGTTGCATGTAACGCTGCTTAGATTTTGATGAAAGTTTTACATGTTTTATGCATTATACCTCATATTATGTAGGAAAGTATGCATGTTACGCTCACGTTTTAGATTTGATTTATCAAGTTTTTTGCCTTTATAAAAAAATTATTATTATTATTTTTTAAATATTTTTATTATTATATCTATCTCCCTATCGACCTGTCTGTTGTCTATTCATGTCTGTTGTCTATATATCTGACGTCTGTTTGTCTAAATCTTTCTATCTATCTATATATCAATCTATCTTTTTCTATCTACCATATATCACTCCCCTATCGTCTGTCTCTCATCTATCTGTATGTCTATCTTCTGACTGTCTGTTTATCTATCTCCCTGTCAAATCTCCCTGTCTATTTTTTACTATCTTTTATCATCTATCTATTATATATATATTTTTATAAAAATTAATATCTACCTATCTATCTATCTTTCTTTCTATCTATCTATCTATTTTTCTATCTATCATCTATCTATTTCTATCTATCTATCTATCTATTATCCAGTTAAAATCATAAATATATCGTTGTCGTCGTCGTCTTCCCTGTAGTCTGTTTTCGATCTATCTATCCATCATGTTGTATGTATTACGTAGTACTATGTAGTATGTATGATGTTGTATGTATGAAGTTGTATGTATGTATTTGTATGTTTTGTTTATCTATCTTTTTCTCTCTTCTGTCTGTATGTCGTTTTCCCCTTCTTTTATCTATCTAATTCTTCTGTCTATTGTCTTCTATCGTCTGCTTCTTTTTAAATTATCTATCTATCGCGGTGTCGTTGTTTTTTGTACTTAATATGACAAAGGGGTTTTGATAAAATTTCTTCACAAAATTCGGGGGTAGTTGTCGATCTGTTGGTGTATTCTTGTGTGTGGGTCTTTTTGCAAGTGTGCGTGTGTTTTGGGTGGTGGTGTGTGTGTGTGTGTGTTGTGTGTTTGTCTGTCTTCTTCATTTTTTGTCTGTCTCTGTCTCTGTCGCTTCGTTCTCTTCCTTTCTGCCTTTTCCCTCTCTCTCTCTCTCTCTCTCCCCCTCTATCTCTCTCTCTCTTTTTCTCTCTCTCGGCTGTGGTTATTTGTGTGAGTGTGTAGTTGTGTGTGTGTGGTGTGTATGTATGGTGTGTATGTATGTTGTGTCTGTGTGTACTGTGTGTGTGTGTGCGTGTGTTGTATGGTGTGTGGTGTGTGTGTGTGTGTGTGTGTGGTGTGTGTGTGGTGTGTGTGTGTGTGTGTGGTGTGTTTTTGTGTATTGATTGCCGATTGTGTTCGGGTTTTTGAGAGGAAAAACGTACAAGAGTGGGTTGACGAAGCAGCATATAAAAGTTTTGCAATAAAATTGCCTCAGCGAGATTTCATGTTATTTCCGATTTTCTAAGTTTCATGATGACCATCAAATTGAAAACATAAAAACATCTTGTTTTTTATTTTTTTTAAATCGTTTCTTTGTTAACTTTATATCTGGAAAAAACTGTGGGCGTTCAAGGCTGCCCTCCGTGAAAAAGGGACGCGAGTAAAATAAATCGATAAGTTTTCTCTTACATTTTTTTCAGATGCAAACCCCCTTTTCCCCTGTTTTTTTAAAATTTTTGTGGCACACGGAAAACCCCCACCCCCCCCCAAAAACCCCATACCCCAAAATCTCCCCTCCCCCCCTCCTTCTCCGCTCTCTTCTACTCTCCCCTCCTCTCCCCCCCCCCCCCCGTTCTCGCTCTCTTTTTCTGTCTCTCTGTCTCTGTCTCGTCTGTCTTCTTCTGTCGTCTGTTCGCCCTTTTTTCTCTCTTTTTTTTTTTAGTAAAAAACCCTTTCCCCGGGTGGTGGGGGGTTTTTGGTTTTGGGGGGTGTTGGTGGGGGTTGGGGTGGGGGGGGTTGTGTTGTTGTGTGGGGGTTGTGTTGTGGGTGTGGTGGGGTGTAATGTTTAGAGAGAAAAGAGAGAGAGGAAAGGGGGAAATTTCTATGACCTCTCTCTCGCCCTCTCTTTTTTTGTGTGGTGCGCCCCGCGCGGGGCGGTGCGTGATGGTGGGGTGTGGGGGTTTGGTGTGGTGTGTGTGTGTGTTAATGTGTTAAGGAACTAAAACAAATTTGGTTTTCTTCAAATTAATATTAATTCTTTTTACATCATCACATCGATTTTTAAAAACTGATGGAAAATATTTCCTATTTAAAAAAAAAATTCTTTCTTTTTAAATTTTTAACAGCAGATGCAGTCATTACCCAACATTTTTAAATCTTTTGTCATTCCTGTCTTGACACAAGATTTGCGTCTGTCAAGGGGGGAACCCCCAAAAAACGTTTTTATCCCCGCATTTAACCAAAAAAACTAAAATCAAACTAATACCCAAAAATCGTCCAAAAAAATGATGTAAAAATAAAATTAAACAAAAAAAATCCCTGAAAACCAAAAAAAATGGACTCCCCCGTTCAAGCAAACAGGGGGGGAAACCCGAAAAGAAAAAAAACAAAACAAAACAAAAAAACGAAAAAAATAAAACGTGATTTACAAAGAGAAAAGCAGGCGCACATTTTCGGGCCCAAAGGCCTTTTTCAAACGTAAGACCAAACAAACAAACAAAAACCAATACAAAAATTGGGAGAAAAAGACTGAAAAACCCCCCTGCTTGTCCATGTTTTAGTAAAAAAATCACGAGGGCACTACCCCGTGGGGGAAAACCCTACACGTTCGGTACATGTGTACCAAACAAATGGGAAAGGGGGGTTTTTTTTTTTCTTTTTTTTTTTTCCCTTTTTTTTCCTTTTTGGGGGGAGGGGTTTTGGTTTTGGGGGGGTGGGGTGTGTGTGTTTGGTGTGTTGGGGTGGGGTGTGTGGGGGTTTTGTGTGTGGTGTGTTGTGTGTGTGTGTGTATGGTGTGGTGGGGTTTTTTTTTTCGGGGCTTTTTGGGGGGGATTTTTTAAAAACCCCCGGCAAATTTTTTGTTTGTTTGGCCCCAAAAAAATTTTTTTTTTGGGTCTGGGGGTTTTTGTAAAAGTTGGGGGGTTTTTTGGGGCTGTTTGTGGAAATTTTTTTTTGAAAAAATTTTTTTTTTTGGGTGTTTCAGTAAAAATTTGAGTTGGGTGCCCCCCCCCCCCCCCCCCCCCCCCCCCCCCCCCAAATCGGGGGTCAAATTTTAAGGGGGGGGGGTCTGGGGGGGGGTTTTTTCCCCCTTTTTGTTAAATTTTTTTTCTTAGAATGGAGGAGTTTTTTCTGTGAGGGTGTTTGGAGATTGGTGTCCCCGGGGGCCCCCTTTCTACAGACGGGTTTTCAAATTGGGGGGGGAGGGGGCCCGGGTTTTTGGGCAGTCCCCACTTGTAGATGGAAAATTTTTTTTCCTAGAAGTTTGGGGTTTTTTCTTTTTTTTGGCATGTGACCAGGGGGAATAAAGCCGTTTTTTTTCCCCCTCTACAGCGGGATGCGGCGGGCACAGTGGGAAGCATTTCAAATTTTGTCCAAAGTTGTTTTTATAGGTCTGGAGTGGGTTTTGTCCCTGTTTTGGGGGCAACCCGGGGTGAACCCCCCCCCCTGTTTTTCCCCCGCTCATCGGGAAGCGATTTGGGAAGTGGTGAGTATTTCAAAAAATTTTTTTTTCAACAGGGGTTTTATGAATCAAAAAAGGTGTGTCTTTGTTGGGAGTAATCAGGATTTTAAAACGACGCCTTTTTTTTCCCCCGCTACCGCGGGAGCCGGGCCCAGTGGTCAGTTTTTCAATTTTTTTTTTCAACATTTTCTATGGGGAAAAATAGAGTGTAGGTGTCGTTGTCAGGCATGTAACCAGCAGTGAATAGTTTGTCTGTTCTCCTTTGCTGTTGTTGATGTGTGTGGTTTGATGGCTAGGTTGGGTATTGGTAGTTTGGTTCGTCGATATATTTACAAGTGAATAAAGTTTTGCTGCCATGTCTAATCATACCTGTTCATATAACCTATTGGTCAGTTGGGGGGGTTGTGTTCTTAGTTTCACCAGCGTGAGGGGAGAAGATCACCAGTGTCCTGTGCCAGTAGTCGTTGCTGTCCATGTTGGTTCTGGCTCTACGATGAGGTGCACGTGTCCGAGCTCCGGTAACGTTAACGAACTTCCGAGGCAGGTGCGACTAGTGGGGGCTTCTACAGCTGCGTCTCCCAGCAAGATCGGCGGTACTTCCACGCCACGAGCCTATGGCCCAGCTGTTCTCACTCGGCTCGTTTCCTTGGCGCCGCCCTTCGCAGGACCCCACGTCTGCTGTAGTGAACACTTCGCGTCATTTGGCGGTTGTTTCATTCGGCGTCCTGCTCGCCATGCCAAGCGTCTAGAGTCTCGTTAGAGATTGAAAACCCTATCATCAGAACGTCGTTATGGACCGAAATCGTCACCCTTTGAGAAACTAAGTGTTGAAGGGACTGAGACAAGCGGAATTTGTGTATGTGGTTAACTTTGGGGTTTATTGCCGGCGTTTATCTTCTGTGAGTATGTGCGTTTTTCAGACGTTCTATGTGGATTCAGGGGTTTTGAAGATTTGAAATGCATGCAATGTTGGTTTTTAGGCGCCACCTCTAGCAATGCTAATATCCATGTTCGTGACCTGTACGAATGATGCGTCATGTTGTCTTGTTTGTCTGTAATATAAAATTTGTGTAACTGTACTTTGTCCGAGTATTTTCCTCATTTAAAATCTTGAAACGGGTGTTAAAGCTGATAGGTCTGTTTTCTCAGTCTTTCCACTCCAGTTCAAGCCTTAGCGAACATGACATATAACACATTACCACAACAGGTTCTGTGAATGTGTACCCATAATTATAGTGGTTGAATATTGACTGTTACTGTGTAAAAGTACACTTAAATATCATGTTATAAATACAAAGAACAATACTAGGGAGATTATATTCGGCCTCCCCAGAAAACAAGACAAAGAAAAACAAATGAAAAGAAAGAAGCGAAGATGGTTACAAAAAAATCCCCAAAACAAGAACAAGACAAGATGAAAGAAATACAGACAAAATTAACATGAAAGAATAAAACGTGAAATGAGTAGGAGAAACAAAGAAAGGAAACAAGAGAGGAAAAAATTCTTCAGAGACTGATAAATGAAAAAAACGAAGGAAAAGGAAAAAAAAAACGGAGAGAAGAAAGAGAGAGAGAGAGAGAGAGAGAGAGAGAGAGAGAGACAGA
>JAPXFY010004390.1:2500-10000 GCA_030674185.1 Monoplex corrugatus | reverse complement strand
CAGCGAGAGAGAGAGAGAGAGAGAGAGAGAGAGAGAGAGATAGAGAGAGAACAAAGTACAGTAAAGAAAGTAACCTTTACAAGTGAGAGAGAGAGATGAGGGAGAGAGAGAGAGAGAGAGAGAGAGAGGGGAGAGAGAGAGAGAGACAGAGAGAGAAAGAGAGAGAGAGAGGGGAGAGAACAAAATACAGTAAAGAAAATAACCTTTACAAGTTCCAAGAGAATAGGAACAAAAATGACGAAAATGAAATTACACTTTGTCATGACAAGCAGTAAAAGATGAACGGAGAACGGGGGTGGTGGGTGGTCAAAGATGGAGGTGGATGATAAAAGGGAGGATGCGTGTGTGTGCGTGCGTGCGTGCGTGTGGTGTGTGTGTGTGTGTGTGTGTGTTGTGTGTGTGTGAAAGAAAGGGGATGATGGGTTAGGAGAGGGTATTGCAAGAAAGTTTGGATGAGTTTTATGCTCGTTTGTGAGCGAAGTTTGAAATTCAGGGACTAAGGACAAGCCGTGTGGAAAGTTCTTTAATGTACGTGTGTGTGTGTGTGTGTGTGTGTGTGTTTATGTATGTATGTGTGTGTGTGTGTGTGTGTGTGTGTGTGTGTGTGTGTGTGTGAGAGAGAGAGAGAGAGAGAGACAGAGAGAGAGAAAGAGAGAGAGACAGAGACAGACAGACAGACAGACAGACAGACAGACATATCGAGAGAGAGAGAGAGTCAAGACAGAGTGAGATAGACTGACAGACAGAGAACATCAATCTTAAATTTCTACAGCTGATCGATAGAAGACACCGAGACACAGAGCAGAGTTAGACAAAAACGAATGTTTCAAATGCTTGCCAAAAATTACCTCCAGCATGCTTGCGTGCGACCAACCAACAATGTTTCCTTCCTAAGCGTGTATACACACGTACGCTCGTACTTGTATCTTTTTTTTTTATGTGAGTGATCCTGCGTGCATTTTACGGGTATGACCTGTGATTATCCACAACGCCCTTTTTCCCTAATCCTCAAATCACTCTCTAGCCGTCATTACATCTCACCTATATACAATAACTGATAATCCTGTACTGTAATACAACAACTTACAATACAACAGCGAGCAAGAGGCTGCACTTTTTTTTCCCCCCAAGCAGACAAAATATAAAAAGAAAAAAGAAAAGAAGAATGATACCATCACCTAAAAAAATCATAACAAGGGGGTTGAGCCATTTTTGTAAACTCCTTTTCAAAACAAAAGTTACCCCCCCCCCCCCCCCCCCCCCACCCCCCTCCCCCTGCAATCCCTCCCTCTAAAAAGGATTTTGCATTTTTAAAGCCTGTGTAATATTGAGAAAAAAAATGCAATTGAAAGAAAATCTATTCACCGTGGATATAAATTTGTTGTTTGTGTTTTGTGATTTGTTTGTATTCTTGTTGGTGTGTTTCTGTGTTTGTTTGTTTGTTTATCTCTTTGTTTGTCTCTTTGTTTTGTTCGTTTACTGTGTGTAAAGGTTGGTGGCAGACGGATACACTGGTGAAAATAGATGTCAAGTATTGTTGGACGTTTTTTTTGTTTTTTTGTTTTTTTTTTCTTTTTGAACAATGCTGTCCAAAGTGCTTCATCAAGCATTGTTGAATTTTTTTCAACACATTTTTTTGTTCCGTGTAACATGGGCCTCGAAGCTTTACCTTCTAAGCTTTCGATATTTCTTGTTGGTCCGCAGTCTGACAAAGATCTTCTCTTTGAGAGTTGGAAAGACCTCGTTCACACTCTCTCTCTCTCTCTCTTCTCTCTCTCTCTCTCTCTCTCTCTCTCTCTCTCTCTCTCTCTCTCTCTCTCTCTCTCTCTCTCTCTCTCTCTCTAGTTAAATGTCTTAAAGGAAGAATCGGATCGACTAGCTTTAACAGTTAACATGGATAAAACTAATATTATGATTTTCAGGAAGGGTGGACATTTATCAAAACACGAAAAATGGTTCTATGGAATTAACGAGGTTAAAGTTGTTAATTCTTATAAATACTTAGGAATAATATTTTCGACAAAATTAAGTTTAAATTATGCATGGGAAGAATCTTGTAATAAAGGGAAAAAAAGGTGTTATTGAAATTCTAAAATCCTTACGGAAGCTCAATTCTATTGATTGTAATTTATATTGGAAAATGTTTGATACACAGATAGAACCTTTACTTACATATGCAGCTGAAGTATGGGGTCTTACTGTAAATCCACATATGGAAAAAGTGCATACATATGCTATAAAACGTTTTTTGGCTGTACCAATTCACTCTTCTAATACTGTTTTATATGGAGAAACTGGAAGATATCCTTTATACATTAGAACCTTTGTGAAGAGTATTAAATACTGGTTGAAATTGTTAAGGCTTCCACAATCTCGGTTATGTAAACAGGCATATGAAATGATGGTTACTCAAATGGAAATAGGAAAACAGAACTGGGCCTATCAGGTAAAAAAGGCTTTATCAGAACTTGGGTTTGGAATCGTGTGGTTGTCCCAGGGAGTAGGAAATGAGTGTCAGTTTATTAATGAATTTAAAGACAGGCTTATTTGTTCGTTTAAAACAAAATTGGCACTCAGATATGGAAAACAAAGAAAAATATAGTTGGTTCTTCTCATTTAAAGATGTTTTTCAAACCGAAAAATATCTCAGTGTTGTTACGGATAAATGGCAAAGAACTAATTACGCAAGATTTAGATTAAGAACACTTGGTTTCAATGCAAATAAAAATTGGTTTCAACCTGGGACGTCCACAGTATATCCTTGCCCCTTATGTGGAAACAATGTCGATAATGAAAAAACACTTTTTATTCCAATGCCAAATTTTTGACACAATACGTGGAAAATGCAAAGTTTTTGAATCCGACATGGCCAAAAGACAAGATGTTGTATCTATTTTGTCATCTGATGACGAAGTCATAATCAAATCAGTGGCACTATACATTGCGGAAGCACAAAAAATAAGACATAAACACTTACAAGCCCGACAATAGTGCTAGACAATATCATACTGGGATTAATTTAATCTCTTTTGACTGATGTGGGCTATATCACGTTAACTCCAAAAGAAGCCGCTTTATTATAGACTCTGTTTTGTAAAGAGCTGTTTTCATTTGCTTTATTTTGCTTTGTTTGCCGATAATTTAAGAGTAGTTAATAATATGAAAATAATGGTATATTTGTAGAATATGTTAGAAGTGGATATTGAAAGGTTATATAGACACTTAAGGGTCTACTATACATGTTAACAAAAACAAACAAACAAAAAACAAATAAATAAAAGGCATAGTGATGTCCCTTGTTAACAGAGTATTTTGGGGCAGTTATGTGAAGATTATATTATTATTACTAAAGGTAAGGTTTGGGTGGTCTAGCCCAGATGTTTCATCATATTACAGTTTTGATGTGTGTGTGTGTGCGCACGAGCGCGCGCCCGCGTGTGAGCGTATATGGATGCGTGTGAGTGGGTGTGGGTGTGTGAAAAAGATTTTGGTTTGTCTAAACCTAGACAAATTATTGGCCTGAATGTGGGAACACTGTTTTGATATTTTTTGTTGTTGTTTTTTTTTGCATTATGTAGTAGTGGTAAAATGGATGATTGTTCATTATATATGATTTGAATATGTTTGACTGTTTAAGGAATGGATGTTCGATATTTTTTTTGATTATGTGTGAAGAATTTGCGCACATACAAAGAGTGGATTATGTGTCGCACTACTGGAAAATTGTTATCCCCCTTGTCAAAAGACCTTTTCGGGTAATGACAATAAACAGTTTCAGTTTTCAGTTTTCAGTTTCTCTCTCTCTCTCTTTCTCTCTTTCTTTCTCTCTCTCTCTCTCTCTCTCTCTCTCTCTCTCTCAAAAACACACAACCAACACACACGCACACACACACACACACACACACACACACACACACACACACACACACTCACACACACACACATACACACAATCACACACACACACACACGCACACACACACACACACACACACCACACACACACACCACACACCACACACACACGCACACACACACACACACACACACACACACAACACACACACACGCACGCACACGCACCCACACACACACAATCTACACTGATCCAGTACCACAGAATGATCTCTGGTTTAATTCTCCAATCACCTTAGAAGAGCTAAAAAACACAGTACTGTCTCTACACAACAAAAAGAGTTCGGTAGGTGTTGATGCAGTTTCGACTGAAATGATTAAACATCTCCCTGAAAACTACCTTATTTTCCTACACAAAATTTTGCAGAAATGCTGGGTTACTGGAACTGTGCCACAAATCTGGCAAAAGTCTATAGTTATACCAATCTTAAAAACAGGAAAATCGAAAACCGATAAAAACAGTTACAGACCTATTGCTTTAACGTCCCACACAAGCAAACTAATGGAAAGATTGGTCTTAAACAGACTTTTACACTACTGTGATAAAAATAACGTTATTCCGGTAAACCAGGCAGGTTTTAGAAAAGGAAGATCCGCAGTTGAGCACCTAGTTAAACTTACAACTCAGATCAAACAACAGTTTGCCCGCAGAAAAAGTGTTTTAGCTACTTTCTTTGATGTGAAAAAAGCTTACGATCAAGTTTGGCATAAACGTTTATTGTTCAAGCTAAAATCTGTTGGTTTATCGGGCAATATGTTCAATTACATTAAATCTTTTTTAGCTAATAGAACAATTCAGGCAAGAGTGGGAGCTAGTTATTCTTCTTCACGATGCCTCGACATGGGGATTCCACAAGGTTCAGTGATAGCACCTATTTTATTTAATATCCTTATACAGGATCTTCCTAAAGCTCTTTCAAATCGTGTTGTTTTAGTACAGTACGCTGATGATGTATGCACTTGGATGAATATCACTTTAAAAAAGACAACTCCACAGAGAACGCGAAATTACATCAGGAAGTTGTATCAAATTGATCTTGATAATCTTGGAAACTATATGTTAGAAAATGGGCTGTCGTTGTCAGCAGAAAAAACTAACATGATGCTGTTTGATCTGGTGGTAACTCAAATAACTTGCCTATTTTCAAATTGCTTGGTGAAGTGTTAAATTACAAACAGGTCGTAAAATTCCTGGGAGTTTACATCACGTCCAAATTAAGCTGGAATGTCCATTTTGATTATATTTTAACAAAAGCGCGAAAAACCTTAAATTTTCTAAAGATAATAAGCAAATTACCCTGGGGAATGGATACAAATGTACTGATTCATCTGTCAACAGCGCTGGTCAGGTCTAAATTATCCTACGCGCAAGAAGTTTTCTTCAATGCACCCAAATATTTACTAAAAAAGATTCAGAGCTTGGACTGCAAAAGTCTTAAAATTGCACTAGGTGTACCAACTCATGCTTCTACTCTGGAAACGTACAAAGTTGCTGGAATTCTACCTTTAAACAACCATCGTGAGTTAGCTACAGCAAAGTTTGCAATTAGAACTACTTCACAAGTGGATAATTTTGTGAGCAAAGAAATTAAGATCAGGTCTGATACTGACTTTCCAAAACGAGCAAAAAACATTTCATCACAAATTACAGCCGCAACTTACATATCTGGCCTGATCAAACAGTCCAACATAACAATGGATGAAATTGCTGAGAAACCAACGATAACGCCTATCCCTACATGGGAAATGCTAAATGCCACATTTGATCTCGATTATGCAAAAGTTAAAAAAGATGATAATGTCAACATTACGCTATCCACAGCTTGTGAACACATCGATGAAAAGTACAGTACCCACCTCCACATTTTTACCGATGGGTCAGTCTTAGCAAACCAGAGCGCTGGAGCAGCCTTTTATGTTCCAAAATTTAACATTAAAAAGTCTTTTTTCATTGGGGCAAATGTATCTATATATACAGCAGAATTGGTCGCTGTTGTTCAAGCGTTGCATTATTTAATAAGCCTTCGGCCTGTGTCATTCAAAGTAGTTCTCTTTGTTGATTCAAAATCTGTATTATATGCCTTACAGTCTTTTGATACAGACACAAGACCTGACTTAATTATTGAGGCAAATCATCTAATACATTGTTTAAAGATAAATGGTTCGGAAATCAATTTATGCTGGGTGCCTTCTCATGTTGGTCTTCATGGCAACAACGTAGTTGACAGAGCAGCTAAATCCGGTGCCCTCCATTCTGAAAATTCCATAGAATTACATGTTAACACCTCGGTAAAAGAAGCTTACAACTCGCTAGAATTAGCATCATGGATTCGATTTCATGAACATTTAAATGAAAAATTTGTGTCTCAAAAAAGAATCAAACTTTCAGTTCAAAATATCTGTAAAAATTTGCAGTATTCCTCGTTATATCATTTGAGATTAATTGTTATGACATATTTTCGCATTCAACTGAACGCTTTGAAAACAAAATATTGTAACAACGTTTTATGTATTTGTGGCGAACAATTCACATTGTATCACTGTTTGTTTTACTGCAGAAAGCTTCGTTCCTTTTTACCAAAGACGTTTACACAAGGAAACTATCTTGAAACGCATTTTAAAGAAGTAGTATCGGATCAAGTTTTGTTAGTTAAAATTTCAGAATCATTGGTTCACAGTCCTGTTAATGCGTTACTTTAAGATTATTATTATAATTATGATTATTTTTGTTTTGTTTTGTTTTTATGACGATTTTTCTTTTACATTATTGATGTTAGCGTTGTTCTAGTTTCATTTCTCTGTTCATCCATATCCTTTTTCTTAAGACCTTGCCGCTTCCTTTTAATTTTTTTTACGTCCCTTACTCTGTTCCCCTCTCCCCTCCACACCCCCCCCCCCCTTATTTCATCCTCCATGCCATTTTTCCCCGTCTAATATCACTTATAGTGAAAAGACGTTAAATCAAGCAACGAACGAACACACACACACACACACACAACCAACACACACACACACAACCAACACACACTCACTTACACACACACACACACACACACACACACACACACACACACACAACATACACATACACACAATCACACACACACACACACACACACACACACACACACACACAAACAACCAACCACACACACACACACAACCAACACACACACACACACACACACACACACACACACACACGACACACACGCGCACACACACAAAACCAACACATAGAACCAACACACACACACACACACAACACACACACACACACACTCACACACACACACACACACACACACACACACACACGTACACACACACATCACATACACATACACATACACACACACACATACACACACACACATATCCTCGGATCGATATGAACTAATATTCTTTTAGTCAAAGAGATACTTCAAAAAACAAGGCAAAACAAAACAGAAAAGATGCCTTGACCTACAAACTGTGAAGCTGTAACATTACCATTATGTTACAAAGCTTATGCTCCTGAACAGTGGATGGGAACAGTGGAGAACAATGACATTAGATGGAAGGTAGGAAACCCTGTGGAATTAA
>JAPXFY010004389.1:0-18138 GCA_030674185.1 Monoplex corrugatus | reverse complement strand
TGTGTTGATAGAGCTGTCCTTTATGTGTGTTGTTTGTTTGATGAGCTGTCCTTTATGGTGTGTTTGTGTTGATAGAGCTGTCCTTTGTGTGTTTTTGTGTTGATAGAGCTGTCCTTTATGTGTGTTGGTGTTGATAGAGCTGTCCTTTAGTGTGTTATCTTGTTTGATAGACTGTCCTTAGTGTTTGTGTTGATAGAGCTGTCCTTTATTGTTGTTGTGTTGATAGAGCTGTCCTTTATGTGTGTTGTTGTGTTGTAGAGCTGTCCTTTATGTGTGTTGTTTGTTTGTAGAGCTGTCCTTTTTGTTGTTGTGTTTGTGTTGTGTTAGAGCTGTCCTTTATGTGTGTGTTTGTGTTGATAGAGCTGTCCTTTATGTGTGTTTTGGTTGAAGAGCTGTCCTTTATGTGTGTTTGTTGGTTGATAGAGCTGTCCTTTATGTGTGTTGTTTGTGTTGTAGAGCTGTCCTTTATGTGTTTGTTGTGTTGTAGAGCTGTCCTTTATGTGTTGTTTGTGTTGTGTTGATAGAGCTGTCCTTTAGTGTGTTGTTGTTTGTAGAGCTGTCCTTATGTGTTGTTGTGTAGAGCTGTCCTTTATGTGTGTTGTCTTGTGTTGTAGAGCTGTCCTTATGTGTGTTTGTGTTGTGTTGAGAGCTGTCCTTTGTGTGTTGTTGTGTTGATAGAGCTGTCCTTTATGTGTGTGTTTGTGTTGATAGAGCTGTCCTTTTGTGTGTTGTTTGTGTTGTAGAGCTGTCCTTTATGTTGTGGTTGTTGTTGTTTGATAGAGCTGTCCTTTTGTGTGTGTGTCTGGTGTTGTATAGAGCTGTCTTTTGTGTCTGTTTGTGTTGTGTTGATAGAGCTGTCCTTTATGTGTGTTGTGTTGTAGAGCTGTCCTTTATGTGTGTGTTTGTGTTGATAGAGCTGTCCTTTATGTTGTGTTGTGTTGTAGAGCTGTCCTTTATGTGTGTTGTTTTGATAGAGCTGTCCTTTATGTGTGTGTTTTGTGTTGATAGAGCTGTCCTTTATGTGTGTTGTGTTTGTGTGATGCTGTCCTTTATGTGTGTTGTGTTGATAGAGCTGTCCTTTATGTGTGTTGTGTTGTGTTGATAGAGCTGTCCTTTATGTGTGTTGTGTTGATGGAGCTGTCCTTTATGTGTGTTGTGTTGATAGAGCTGTCCTTTATTGTGTGTTGTGTTGATAGAGCTGTCCTTTATTGTTGTGTATGACTGTTGTTGTGTGATAGAGCTGTCCTTTATGTGTGTTTGTGTTGATAGAGCTGTCCTTTATGTGTGTTGTTGTGTTGATAGAGCTGTCCTTTATGTGTGTTGTGTTGATAGAGCTGTCCTTTATGTTGTGTTGTGTTGATAGAGCTGTCCTTTATGTGTGTTGTGTTGATAGAGCTGTCCTTTATGTGTGTGTTGTGTTGATAGAGCTGTCCTTTATGTGTGTTTTTGTGTTGATAGAGCTGTCCTTTATGTGTGTTGTGTTTGTGTTGATAGAGCTGTCCTTTATTGTGTGTTTTGTGTGATAGAGCTGTCCTTTATGTGTGTTGTGTTGTGTTGATAGAGCTGTCCTTTATGTGTGTTGTGTTGATAGATGTCTTTTGTTGTTTTTGATAGCTGTCCTTATGTGTGTTGTGTTGATGACTGTCCTTTGTGTTTTTGTTGATAGACTGTCCTTTATGTGTGTTTGTTGTGAGTGTCCTTTATGTGTTTTTGTTATGAGTGTCTTTAGTGTGTTTGTTGTGAGCGTCCTTTATGTGGTGTGTTGATAGAGCTGTTTTTTTGTTTTGTGAGTGTCTTTATGTTGTTGTTGATAGAGCTTGAGAGCTGTCCTTTATGTGGTGTTGTGTGTTGATAGAGCTGTCCTTTATGTGTGTTGTGTTGATAGAGCTGTCCTTTATGTGTTGTTTGTGTTGATAGAGCTGTCCTTTATGTGTGTGTTGTGTTGATAGAGCTGTCCTTTATGTGTGTTTTGTGTTGATAGAGCTGTCCTTTATGTGTGTTGTGTTGGATAGAGCTGTCCTTTTATGTGTTGTTGTGTTGATAGAGCTGTCCTTTATGTGTGTTGTGTTGATAGAGCTGTCCTTTATGTGTGTGTGTGTGTTGATAGAGCTGTCCTTTATGTGTGTTTTTGTGTTGATAGAGCTGTCCTTTATGTGTGTTGTTTGTGTTGATAGAGCTGTCCTTTATGTGTGTGTTTGTGTTGATAGAGCTGTCCTTTATGTGTGTTGTGTTGATAGAGCTGTCCTTTATGTGTGTTGTGTTGTTGATAGAGCTGTCCTTTATGTGTGTTGTGTGTGTTGATAGAGCTGTCCTTATGTGTTGTGTGTTGATAGAGCTGTCCTTTATGTGTTGTTGTGTTGTGTTGATAGAGCTGTCCTTTAGTGTGTTGTGTTGATAGAGCTGTCCTTTATGTGTTGTTGGTTGATAGAGTGTCCTTTATGTGTGTTGTGTTGATAGAGCTGTCCTTTATGTGTGTTGTGTTGATAGAGCTGTCCTTTATGTGTGTTTTGTGTTGATAGAGCTGTCCTTTATGTGTTGTTTTGTGTTTGATAGAGCTGTCCTTTATGTGTGTGTTGTGTTGATAGAGCTGTCCTTTATGTGTGTTGTTGTTTGATAGAGCTGTCCTTTATGTGTGTTGTGTGTGTTGATAGAGCTGTCCTTTATGTGTGTTGTTGTGATAGATGTCCTTTATGTGTGTTGTGTTGATAGAGCTGTCCTTTATGTGTGTTGTTGTTGATAGAGCTGTCCTTTATGTGTGTGTGTGTGTGATAGAGCTGTCCTTTATTGTGTGTGTTTGTGTTGATAGAGTGTCCTTTATGTGTGTGTCTTTGTGTAGAGCTGTCTTTATGTGTGTTTGTTGTGTTGATAGAGCTGTCCTTTATGTGTGTGTTGTGTTGATAGAGCTGTCCTTTATGTGTGTTGGTGTTGATATGAGCTGTCCTTTAGTGTGTTGTGTGGTAGGCTGTCCTTATGTGTGTTGTGTTGAAAGAGCTGTCCTTAAGTGTTGTATGTGTGTATATGTTGATGTAAGAGCTGTCCTTTATTGTGTATGTGCTGATAGAGCTGTCCTTTATGTGTGTTGTGTGATGAGTGTCCTTTATGTAATGTGTATGAATGCCTTTATGTGTAATATGTAAACTGGTATAATGCCATTTATGTGTGATTAGATGTGTTAATCCTGGATTGATAATGCCTTTATGTGTGAATACATTGTATGTAATATACATGGTCATCATAATGCCATTTATGTGTGAATGCAGATGTAAAAAACCATGGCATCATAATGCCATTTATGTGTGTAATCAGATGTAAAAACCGTGGATCATAATGCCATTTATGTGTGAATGAGATGTAAAAACCATGGTATCATAATGCCATTTATGTGTGAATCAGATGTAAAAACCATGGTATCATAATGCCATTTATGTGTGAATCATGTAAAAACCATGGTATCATAATGCCATTTATGTGTGAATGAGATGTAAAAACCATGGTATCATAATGCCATTTATGTGTGAATGAGATGTAAAAACTATGGTATCATAATGCCATTTATGTGTGAATCAGATGTAAAAACCATGGCATCATAATGCCATTTATGTGTGAATCAGATGTAAAAACCATGGTATCATAATGCCATTTATGTGTGAATGAGATGTAAAAACCATGGTATCATAATGCCATTTATGTGTGAATCAGATGTAAAAACCATGGTATCATAATGCCATTTATGTGTGAATGAGATGTAAAAACCATGGTATCATAATGCCATTTATGTGTGAATGAGATGTAAAAACCATGGTATCATAATGCCATTTATGTGTGAATGAGATGTAAAAACCATGGTATCATAATGCCATTTATGTGTGAATGAGATGTAAAAACCATGGCATCATAATGCCATTTATGTGTGAATCAGATGTAAAAACCATGGCATCATAATGCCATTTATGTGTGAATGAGATGTAAAAAACCATGGCATCATAATGCCATTTATGTGTGAATCATGTAAAAACCATGGTATCATAATGCCATTTATGTGTGAATGAGATGTAAAAACCATGGTATCATAATGCCATTTATGTGTGAATGAGATGTAAAAACCATGGTATCATAATGCCATTTATGTGTGAATCATGTAAAAACCATGGTATCATAATGCCATTTATGTGTGAATGAGATGTAAAAACCATGGTATCATAATGCCATTTATGTGTGAATGAGATGTAAAAACCATGGTATCATAATACCATTTATGTGTGAATGAGATGTAAAAACCATGGTATCATAATGCCATTTATGTGTGAATGAGATGTAAAAACCATGGTATCATAATGCCATTTATGTGTGAATCAGATGTAAAAACCATGGTATCATAATGCCATTTATGTGTGAATCAGATGTAAAAACCATGGTATCATAATGCCATTTATGTGTGAATCAGATGTAAAAACCATGGTATCATAATGCCATTTATGTGTGAATCAGATGTAAAAACCATGGTATCATAATACCATTTATGTGTGAATCAGATGTAAAAACCATGGTATCATAATGCCATTTATGTGTGAATCAGATGTAAAAACCATGGCATCATAATGCCATTTATGTGTGAATGAGATGTAAAAACCATGGTATCATAATGCCATTTATGTGTGAATCAGATGTAAAAACCATGGTATCATAATGCCATTTATGTGTGAATCATGTAAAAACCATGGTATCATAATGCCATTTATGTGTGAATCAGATGTAAAAACCATGGTATCATAATGCCATTTATGTGTGAATGAGATGTAAAAACCATGGTATCATAATGCCATTTATGTGTGAATGAGATGTAAAAACCATGGTATCATAATGCCATTTATGTGTGAATCAGATGTAAAAACCATGGTATCATAATGCCATTTATGTGTGAATCAGATGTAAAAACCATGGTATCATAATGCCATTTATGTGTGAATCAGATGTAAAAACCATGGCATCATAATGCCATTTATGTGTGAATCATGTAAAAACCATGGTATCATAATGCCATTTATGTGTGAATGAGATGTAAAAACCATGGCATCATAATGCCATTTATGTGTGAATCAGATGTAAAAACCATGGTATCATAATGCCATTTATGTGTGAATCAGATGTAAAAACCATGGTATCATAATGCCATTTATGTGTGAATGAGATGTAAAAACCATGGTATCATAATGCCATTTATGTGTGAATGAGATGTAAAAACCATGGTATCATAATGCCATTTATGTGTGAATCAGATGTAAAAACCATGGTATCATAATGCCATTTATGTGTGAATCATGTAAAAACCATGGTATCATAATGCCATTTATGTGTGAATGAGATGTAAAAACCATGGCATCATAATGCCATTTATGTGTGAATCAGATGTAAAAACCATGGTATCATAATGCCATTTATGTGTGAATGAGATGTAAAAACCATGGCATCATAATGCCATTTATGTGTGAATGAGATGTAAAAACCATGGCATCATAATGCCATTTTTGTGTGAATGAGATGTAAAAACCATGGTATCATAATGCCATTTATGTGTGAATGAGATGTAAAAACCATGGCATCATAATGCCATTTATGTGTGAATCAGATGTAAAAACCATGGTATCATAATGCCATTTATGTGTGAATCAGATGTAAAAACCATGGTATCATAATGCCATTTATGTGTGAATCAGATGTAAAAACCGTGGTATCATAATGCCATTTATGTGTGAATGAGATGTAAAAACCGTGGTATCATAATGCCATTTATGTGTGAATGAGATGTAAAAACCGTGGTATCATAATGCCATTTATGTGTGATTCAGACTTAGTAATTCAGGACTCATAATGCCATTTATGTGTGAATCAAATTTAAAAACCGTGGTATCATAATGCCATGTCTGTGTGACAGCACCAACCCCCAGGACAAGTATGACGCTCATTACAACGTGTACGCAGCGACAGTCACTGAGGCAGAGCTGGATGTCCTGACCGGACAGTCGCAGTTGAACCGTGTCGACATGCTGTACGACTGTGGAAACAGGTAAAACAAACAACTGACAGGTGAAGATGACAGATACAGAAGGTATTTTATTGTTGAGGCCTTTGGTTTGGTTGGTGAAGATGATAAATATGGTGTCAATGCTTTTGGGTTGTTGTGGAGACACCCTAAGTGTTGTAGTGGTAGTGTCTGTGGTTGTTGTGGAGAAGGCCTACAACGGCTCTACAACACCTGGGCAGAAGCAATTTCAGGTAAGTTAGGCCAGTTTTTATACATGTTTAGTGTAATTGGTTATGTTTTCACTGTGTTTAACCCTTTCAGCCCTAAGTACTTCTAGACCTCTGATACCCTCAACCCTGAGTATTTTTAGAGAAATTCTAGCGAAAACCGGTGTCTCAGAATAAATCCTTGTAATGCTTAAAAATTTGCCAGGAAGAAAGTATAGGGTGTCTGGAATTCGGTAATATAAACAGGATGTGGCAGAGGAGAGTAGGTGCCGGTAGGTCGCATACCGCATGCCAGCACCATACCAGGCCAGGTCAACTGGACGTGTCAGGCCGCTCCTGCGGCCTGCTGGGTACAGAGGTATTAATCGTGCTGCCAGCCGGGTTCAAAGGGTTAAAACTCCATGGTAATGAATTGAGTTGTACTTGGTTATGTTTTCAGTGTGTTTAACTCCATGGTAATGAATTGAGTGGATGGTCGATGCTAGGGGCATATCCTTAGATTATGTGTGTGAATGAATTGATATGTGTACTTGAGTTTCTTTTCTAGATGGTTTTTTTTTTTCAGGGTGAGTGAGGGATACATTTTGAGATGGTTTTAGCTCTGACATGCTCAGCATGGTCAGCTGGGCTTTAAAGACTTAAAGTCAAATGGCTTTGACCTAGACTTGTTCTTTGTCTCATCAAAAACTTGGTGTGAAACCAGTCGCTGTGGTTTAGTGGTTAACGCAACGGACTACCGACAGGAAGGTTGTGGGTTCGAATCCCCATCAGTACCTTCAAAAATCATTGTTGGATTTATTCGGCTCTAACCGGCTCCTTCCAGAGTTGGGCGTGCAATGGGCTCATTGGGAAGACTGGAACCACACAGTCGAATCTCATCCACTTCACAGATTCGTCATTGAGGGTGTTGCTCAAATCTTCTGACTATCACCACGGGCCTGGTTGACGTCAGGCTATATTATGATAGTAAGCGCAGAGTAAAGCCCTGTCGCGCAGTCTCAATCCTAGATGGAACTCCATAGCATCATGATTACAATCCTCATCGACATCATCTTCATCACATAATAAAAACTGTTTCAGCTTCTGTGGCTATTAAAGTGACGTAGAAAATGGGACGAAAAAAAAAAGGTGAACACAAAGATAATCTCCCTGAGAGCAATGATCCTAAAAAAAAAAATAAAAAAAAAATAAAAAAATTGGTGTGATGTATCAAAGCTGGTTATATGAGCAAGGAACAGCTGTAAAGACCAGCTGTAAAGACCAGCTGTAAAGCCATACAGACAGACAGCCTGAACAGCAGACTGCATACACTATGGAATGAAGATCAACATTAGTAAGACAGAGGACATGTCAACAGGACATACGACTGAAAAGTTAGATATCGCCATCAGAGGACAGCTGCTTAACCTTTTGACTCCCGCACCCTGTCTACCAGCATCCTGCATTGTCAACCATGCTAGCAAAGTAAAAACTTAACCCTTTGACTCCTATACTCTGTCCATCAGCACCCTGCATTGTCAATCATGCTAGCAAAGCAAAAAACTTAACCCTTTGACTCCCACACCCTGTCCACCAGCATCCTGCATTGTCAACCATGCTAGCAAAGCAAAAAACAACCATTTGACTCCCTCATCCTGTCCACCAGCATCCTGCATTGTCAACCATGCTGGCAAAGCAAAAAACTTAACCATTTGACTCTCTCATCCTGTCCACCAGCATCCTGCATCGTCAACCATGCTAGCAAAGCAAAAACTTAACCCTTTGACTTCCACACCCTGTCCACCAGCATCCTGCATTGTCAACCATGCTAGCAAAGCAAAAACTTGACCCTTTGACTCCCACACCCTGTCCACCAGCATCCTACATTGTCAACCATGCTAGTAAACAAAAACTTAACTGTTTGACTCCCACACCTTGTCAACCAGCATCCTGCATTGTCAACCATGCTAAGAAAGCAAAAACTTAACCCTTTGATTCTGTGCAGGAAGCTGGTAGATAGAGTGAGGGAGTCGAAAGGTTAATTTTTTGCAGTTGGTGGATAGGGTGAGGGAGTCAAAGGGTTAAGGTTTTGCATTTGGTGTATAGGGTGTGAGAGTCAAAGCGTTAAGTGTTTGCAGTTGATGGACAGGGTGAGGGAGTCAAAGGGTTAAGTTTTTGCAGTTGGCGAACAGGGTGTGGGAGTCAAAGGATTAATTCTGTTTAAATGTGGATTGTCTAAGTTGGACTGATTTTCGTTTTGCTTTAAGTTCAAAAGATGTTGCTGTGGTGTGTTGTTTGCAGTCTGAACCCAGAGATCGACATTGGACAGGTGGAGGGAGGGTTTGTCATGGGCCTGGGTTATCACCTGACAGAGAAAGTCAAGGTGGATCCTGTCTCAGGTGCCATCCTCACTGACGGAACCTGGGTAAGTCAGTGATAGCTTGTATCAGTGAATTTTTACAGTGTATAAAATGCCTTGAAGGTTCACCAGTTATGAAATCCCAAACAAGTGCAACTGCCCGCGTTCAAGCAAACAGGAACCAGAAAAACACAAACATAGAATCAGAACACGTATTTAATACAACCAGACAAGAGAAGGTGGAAGATGTGCTTGTGGCAACAAGGGATAGATACATATGGAGGGCCGTGATCGCCAATGCCATGTGGCAAGGTATTTGATAATGATGATGATGAGACAAGACTGGTGCAGATTTTTGGCCAACTGCCTTTGTCAAGTGTAAATGTAAGATTAGAAAAGAACAAACAACAAACACAAAAATTTAGTAGAAAAAGACCAAAACTTCCCTGCTGCTTTGTCCAGTGGGAGAAAATGACTGAAATACCAGATATGTGCTAAAAGATTCTGAATATGAGGCAAGATTCAAAGAGACCATTACATTTCTTTTAAAGAAAAAAAGAGAACAGTGTTTAAATTAGATAGTATTGAAGGTTTGTGTGTGTGTGTGTGTGTGTTTGTGTGTGTGTGAACAACATGATGATTTGTATTGTGTTTTAGATTTACTGAAATTAAAAAGAGAGAAATATGGTTGAAGAGCTACCAGGTATTCCAAGAGTTTGAATTTGAAAAGAAATTCAAAGAGGCATTACTTTTCTCATAAAGAAAGAGAGAACAGTTTTTAGTAGTATCAGAAGATGTGTGTACATGGGTAACCTTGCACAGGTTTTACCAGTTGTGACTGTACTGGTGTGTGATGAATTGTGTTGTGTGATGAATTGTGTTGTGTGATGAATTGTGTTGTGTGATGAATGTTGTGTGATGAATTGTGTTGTGTGATGAATTGTGTTGTGTGATGAATTATGTTGTGTGATGAATTATGTTGTGTGATGAATTATGTTGTGTGATTAATTATGTTGTGTGGTGAATTATGTTGTGTGATGAATTGTGTTGTGTGATGAATTGTGTTGTGTGGTGAATTATGTTGTGTGATTAATTGTGTTGTGTGGTGAATTATGTTGTGTGATGAATTGTGTTGTGTGATGAATTATGTTGTGTGATGAATTGTGTTGTATGATGAATTGTGTTGTGTGATGAATTATGTTGTATGAATTTTGTTGTGTGATGAATTGTGTTGTGTGGTGAATTATGTTGTGTGATGAATTATGTTGTGTGGTGAATTGTGTTGTGTGATGAATTATGTTGTGTGGTGAATTGTTGTGTGGTGAATTATGTTGTGTGATGAATTGTGTTGTGTGATGAATTATGTTGTGTGGTGAATTATGTTGTGTGATGAATTATGTTGTGTGATGAATTATGTTGTGTGGTGAATTATGTTGTGTGATGAATTGTGTTGTGTGATGAATTATGTTGTGTGGTGAATTATGTTGTGTGATGAATTATGTTGTGTGATGAATTATGTTGTGTGGTGAATTATGTTGTGTGATGAATTGTGTTGTGTGATGAATTATGTTGTGTGGTGAATTATGTTGTGTGATGAATTATGTTGTGTGATGAGTTATGTTGTGTGATGAATTGTGTTGTGTGATGAATTATGTTGTGTGATGAATTATGTTGTGTGATGAATTATGTTGTGTGATGAATGTTGTGTGATGAATTATGTTGTGTGATAAATGTGTGGTGAATTATGTTGTGTGATGAATGTTGTGTGGTGAATTATGTTGTGTGATGAATTATGTTGTGTGATGAATTGTGTTGTGTGATGAATTGTGTTGTGTGATGAATTATGTTGTGTGATGAACTATGTTTGATGAATGTTGTGTGATGAATTATGTTGTGTGATGAATGTTGTGTGGTGAATTATGTTGTGTGATGAATTATGTTGTGTGATGAATTGTGTTGTGTGATGAATTGTGTTGTGTGATGAATTATGTTGTGTGATGAATTATGTTGTGTGGTGAATTGTGTTGTGTGATGAATGATGTTGTATGATGAATTGTTAGGTGTGATGAATGTTGTGTGATGAATGTTGTGTGATGAATTGTGTTGTGTGATGAATGTTGTGTGATGAATTATGTTGTGTGATGAATTATGTTGTGTGGTGAATTGTGTTGTGTGATGAATGTTGTGTGATGAATTGTGTTGTGTGATGAATGTTGTGTGATGAATGATGTTGTGCAGGAGTACAAGCCGCCCATGCCCAAAAACCTTCCTGTAGATTTCCGCATCGCTCTGTTGAAGAATGCTCCCAATCCTCTAGGTGTTCTGCGCTCTAAAGGTAACATTGCGCAGTGTTGAAAGGAATGATTGTGTTGCAGTGTTACGTAAACTGACTTGAAGTAAGATTGTGCAGTGTTGAAAGGAATGATTGTGTTGCAGTGTTACGTAAACTGACTTGAAGTAAGATTGTGCAGTGTTGAAAGGAATGATTGTGTTGCAGTGTTACGTAAACTGACTTGAAGTAAGATTGTGCAGTGTTGAAAGGAATGATTGTGTTGCAGTGTTACGTAAACTGACTTGAAGTAAGATTGTGCAGTGTTGAAAGGAATGATTGTGTTGCAGTGTTACGTAAACTGACTTGAAGTAAGATTGTGCAGTGTTGAAAGGAATGATTGTGTTGCAGTGTTACGTAAACTGACTTGAATACTAGTATTGGGTTGTAAGAACAGTGGTGTTTCACATCATTAGTAATTAATGAGGATATCAAAAGAGAATTTGTTCATTGTCAATACTGTGAGTCCTTGTATTTTGTAGTTTATCGTCAAGTACGTGCTCATGCATACACATACGCTCCCTGTAGGGATCACAGGGACTCTTTCAGTGTAAACAGTATCCCCACCTTCTGGACAGTTAGTGATAGAAATTTCCTCTTTTCTGTCACTCTCTTTGTTTCTGGCTTGTTCTTTTGTTTTCTGTCGTCTCTTCCCATCATTTTGTGCCTTGCTAAAGCCTTACATACTGTCTGTTAGGATTGATACGTATTAACTGCATTTTTGGTCTAAGGCAATGAGATGTTCCGATAATTTAGGCCAGCTTTTATACGTTTTAGTGTACTTAGAATTGCTTATAGATTTGTGTTTAGGTTTTCTTTTTAACCTGACTGGTGGTAAATTGGGTGAATGTTTGCCAGGTGTGTGTTGTTAGATAATGTACACGAATGCACTGATATGTATATTTAACCTTTTTCTCCGGTCATGGTCAAGAGGGTGGTGTGTGTGTGGTATGAGGTGGTTATAACCCTGGTACGGATCTGTGCAGTCGGTTAGGTTTTAGATTCTAAGGATAATGATAATAATGTGTATAAGCTTTGATTCTTCAAATTTTATGATGTACATCCAACGGTCCTTGAAGACAGTAGGTTAATATAGCAGGATCATTGTTTCCAAGCCTCCTTTGGATATGCTGGGGGCTTTTTCAGTATTACTAATATCCCCACCTTCTGGAAATTCTATACTAGAAATTTCCTCTTTTCTTTCGCTCTCTTTGTTTCTGCCGTGTTCCTTTGCTGTCTGCCATTTCGTCCTATGGATTTCTGCCTTGCTGGCTCATTCACCTGTATGTGTTTGATAAAGTCTTATGCACTTTCTCTTAGGATTGATAATTGGGTACATGTATTAAATGCATTTTTGGCTCTAGGGAAATGAAATATACGGCAGCAATTTTAGGTAATTTAAGCCCGTTCTCATATAAATTCATACAAACCTACTTCATAGCAGAGGGAATGGATTTTTACATGTATGACCATTCTTAAAGGCAGTCATACTCCATCTTCGGGGAGCTGAGGAGAGAATGTGGAAGAAATACAGGTGAATGATGTGGAAGGCAGGAACAAGAAAGAGTCTTGAGAGGAAAAGACAGCATGACAGGAAAGAGGAACCCCTAACTACACATCATGACAGGAAAGAGGAACCCCTAGCTACACAGCATGACAGGAAAGAGGAACCCCTAGCTACACAGCATGACAGAAAAGAGGAACCCCTAACTACACAGCATGACAGGAAAGAGGAACCCCTAACTACACAGCATGACAGGAAAGAGGAACCCCTAACTACATAGCATGACAGGAAAGAGGAACCCCTAACTACACAGCATGACAGGAAAGAGGAACCCCTAGCTACACAGCATGACAGGAAAGAGGAACCCCTAACTACACAGCATGACAGGAAAGAGGAACCCCTAACTACACAGCATGACAGGAAAGAGGAACCCCTGACTACACAGCATGACAGGAAAGAGGAACCCCTAACTACACAGCATGACAGGAAAGAGGAACCCCTAACTAGCTAAAAGCATACTAGACAGCTCCTGTGGTTTTAAACAGGAGGGGACCATAATTTGTGCATCTTCAGTACCCCCACTGCCGGCAGGTAGTTTTACTTCTTGCCACAGATGCTTTGCTCCCTGAGCCACATACCAAGTATATACACAAACAGCCACATACCAAGTATATACACAAACAGCCACATACCAAGTATATACACAAACAGCCACATACCAAGTATATACACAAACAGCCACATACCAAGTATATACACAAACAGCCACATACCAAGTATATACACAAACAGCCACATACCAAGTATATAACACAAACAGCCACATACCAAGTATATACACAAACAGCCACATACCAAGTATATACACAAACAGCCACATACCAAGTATATACACAAACAGCCACATACCAAGTATATACACAAACAGCCACATACCATGTATATACACAAACAGCCACATACCAAGTATATACACAAACAGCCACATACCAAGTATATACACAAACAGTTTTAGATGTGCATGCATGAATGACAGATATAGATGGATATTCACAAAGCCCAGATGCAGAAATAGATGAGGAATGTTGCGAAAAATACTTGTTCTTCGAATTTTAAATCAATACCACCGATGTCATGCTCATAATATCCAAGTTGGCAGATACAGTTCATCTTTTGATTGAAATTATTGTGGCAGTACAGCAAGCTTTCTTATATAAACTCACGATTTGCACCATGGTGACAAAAATCAAGATGTAATTGTTTTTAACATGAAAGTGATTAAGAGCAAGAGAACAGATAGTCCCAAATTCAGTCATGTGTGTTGTAGTGTTAGTCTGTTCAAGAACCAGTAGTGACAGGTGTTTTTAGTGCTTAAACAAAGAAGTCTGTGTAAGGATGGAAATGATAATTAAATGATTTCAGAATGTACTCCAACAAAGAAGTCTATGTAAAAGATGAAAATGATAATTAAATGATTTCAGTCTATACTCCAACAAAGAAATTCTGTGTGAAGAATGGAAATGATAATTAAAATGATTTCAGCATGTACTTGAACACAGAAGTTCTATGTAAAGATGGAAATGATAATTAAATGATTACAGCATCTGGGGAACCTCCACTGGTGATGGCCACGTCGGCCCTGTTTGCCATCAAGCACGCCGCTGAAGCTGCTCGCGCTGAGATTAAAGCTGACACCTTCTTCCCACTGAGTCAGTGACTGTTGTGTTTGTCTGTTGTAATAAGCTGTGTGTTTTGCTGTGTGTTGTCTTATTTGATAAACTATTGTGTTATCAGTGACATTATTGTCTTGTGTGATAAACTGTGTGATGTCAGTGACTGTTGTGTTTGTCGTATTGGATAAACTGTACATTGTGGTGTCATCTTTGGACTACAGTGGCAAGGGTTTCTTGTCTGTGTATTTTGTTTTGTTTTGTCTGCATACTTTGTTTTGTTAGTAACATCTTTAGCTGTGTGCGTGTTGTAACATTTTGTCTTGACTATACTGATGGTTTGTTTCATGTCTCAATAATTTTCCATTGCTTTTATTCTTTCTCCCCATTTATAGCCGTGTGCGTGTGCGTGCGTGTGTGTGTGTGTGTGTGTGTGTGTGTGTGTGTGTGCGTGCGTGCGTGTGCGTGCGTGCGTGCGTGTGTGTCTGTTTTAGCGCTTAGATTTGATTTTATCAAGATTTTGCGCTATACAAATAAAATATTGTATTGTATTGTATTGTATTGTTGTCCAGTTCTGATTGTGTTTTTTTAAATTTTTTCTGACCCGACTTATGCGTCTCTTCTACGGCACTCATTCCGGCTCCACTACACACCACCAGCCACGAGTTCTTTCCCTTGAAGTCTCAGAGCCAGGACCCCCATGGGAGCCAGAGATGTCGAGTCTCAGAGCCAGGACCCCTGTGGGAGCCAGAGATGTCAAGTCTCTGAGCCAGGACCCCCATGGGAGCCAGAGATGTCGAGTCTCAGAGCCAGGACCCCCATGGGAGCCAGAGATGTCGAGTCTCAGAGCCAGGACCCCCATGGGAGCCAGAGATGTCGAGTCTCAGAGCCAGGACCCCTGTGGGAGCCAGAGATGTCGAGTCTCAGAGCCAGGACCCCTGTGGGAGCCAGAGATGTCAAGTCTCTGAGCCAGGACCCCTGTGGGAGCCAGAGATGTCAAGTCTCTGAGCCAGGACCCCTGTGGGATCCAGAGATGTCAAGTCACAGTGTCAGGACCCCCGTGGGAGCCAGAGATGTCAAGCTGCTGCCATGGTCCAGACAGAACCACAGTGTCCAGGACACACATTGTACGGTGTTGCCCACTGTTCAGAAATAAAGGAAACCTGAACAATGTCCTGGTTTTCTTCTCTGCCATCCTCATCACATGTGGTGGGTGGTCGATGTCCTGGTTTTTGTCTCTGCCATCCTTATCACATGTGGTGGGTGGTCGATGTCCTGGTTTTTGTCTCTGCCATCCTTATCACATGTGGTGGGTGGTCGATGTCCTGGTTTTTGTCTCTGCCATCCTCATCACATGTGGTGGGTGGTCGATGTCCTGGTTTTTGTCTCTGCCATCCTTATCACAAGTGGTGGGTGGTCGATGTCCTGGTTTTTGTCTCTGCCCTCATCACAAGTGGTCTCTGCCATCCTTATCACAAGTGGTGGGTGGTCGATGTCCTGGTTTTTGTCTCTGCCATCCTTATCACAAGTGGTGGGTGGTCGATGTCCAGGCTGGCATTTGGTGTGGCCCTGGTGTTTTCCTTCTGGATGGATCTGATGTGGATGGAGTCTTCACCTATTTAGTTATGTGATTTTTAGAAATTTCTACATTTGGAATAAACGAAGTAATGATGTATGACTATGTGATATGATTTATGTGTGTTCATTTTAATGGTTTGTTGTTTGACTGGTGTGTGTACCTTTGAATATTGTTTGTACCGGTATGATTTGTGTGTGTACCTTTGAATATTGTTTGTACCGGTATGATTTGTGTGTGTACCTTTGAATATTGTTTGTACCGGTATGATTTGTGTGTGTACCTTTGAATATTGTTTGTACCGGTATGATTTGTGTGTGTACCTTTGAATATTGTTTGTACCGGTATGATTTGTGTGTGTACCTTTGAATATTGTTTGTACCGGTATGATTTGTGTGTGTTACCTTTGAATATTGTTTGTACCGGTATGATTTGTGTGTGTACCTTTGAATATTGTTTGTACCGGTATGATTTGTGTGTGTACCTTTGAATATTGTTTGTACCGGTATGATTTGTGTGTGTACCTTTGAATATTGTTTGTACCGGTATTGATTTGTGTGTGTACCTTTGAATATTGTTTGTACCGGTATGATTTGTGTGTGTACCTTTGAATATTGTTTGTACCGGTATGATTTGTGTGTGTACCTTTGAATATTGTTTGTACCGGTATGATTTGTGTGTGTACCTTTGAATATTGTTTGTACGGTATGATTGGTGTGTGTACCTTTGAATATTGTTTGTACCGGTATGATTGGTGTGTGTACCTTTGAATATTGTTTGTATGATTTGTGTGTGTGCATTTGTATGGTTTTGTTGTTTATATGTGAATGGTTTTGTTGTTTATATGTGAATGGTTTTGTTGTCTATATGTGTATGGTTTTGTTGTTTACATGTGGTTTTGTTGTTTACATGTGAATGGTTTTGTTGTTTACATGTGTATGGTTTTGTTGTTTACATGTGTATGGTTTTGTTGTTTACATGTGGTTTTGTTGTTTACATGTGTATGGTTTTGTTGTTTACATGTGTATGGTTTTGTTGTTTACATGTGTATGGTTTTGTTGTTTACATGTGTATGGTTTTGTTGTTTATATGTGTATGGTTTTGTTGTTTACATGTGTATGGTTTTGTTGTTTACTATGTGTATGGTTTTGTTGTTTACATGTGTATGGTTTTGTTGTTTACATGTGTATGGTTTTGTTGTTTACATGTGTATGGTTTTGTTGTTTACATGTGTATGGTTTTGTTGTTTACATGTGTATGGTTTTGTTGTTTACATGTGTATGGTTTTGTTGTTTATATGTGTATGGTTTTGTTGTTTACATGTGTGTGGTTTTGTTGTTTATATGTGTATGGTTTTGTTGTTTACATGTGTATGGTTTTGTTGTTTATATGTGAATGGTTTTGTTGTTTATATGTGAATGGTTTTGTTGTTTACATGTGTATGGTTTTGTTGTTTATATGTGTGTGGTTTTGTTGTTTACATGTGTATGGTTTTGTTGTTTATATGTGTGTGGTTTTGTTGTTTTATATGTGTATGGTTTTGTTGTTTACATGTGTGTGGTTTTGTTGTTTATATGTGGTTTTGTTGTTTACATGTGTATGGTTTTGTTGTTTATATGTGTATGGTTTTGTTGTTTACATGTGTGTGGTTTTGTTGTTTACATGTGGTTTTGTTGTTTACATGTGTATGGTTTTGTTGTTTACATGTGTATGGTTTTGTTGTTTACATGTGGTTTTGTTGTTTACATGTGTATGGTTTTGTTGTTTACATGTGTATGGTTTTGTTGTTTATATGTGTATGGTTTTGTTGTTTACATGTGTGTGGTTTTGTTGTTTATATGTGTATGGTTTTGTTGTTTACATGTGTATGGTTTTGTTGTTTACATGTGTATGGTTTTGTTGTTTACATGTGTATGGTTTTGTTGTTTACATGTGTATGGTTTTGTTGTTTACATGTGGTTTTGTTGTTTACATGTGTGTTTGTTGTTTATATGTGTATGGTTTTGTTGTTTACATGTGTATGGTTTTGTTGTTTACATGTGAATGGTTTTGTTGTTTACATGTGTATGGTTTTGTTGTTTACATGTGAATGGTTTTGTTGTTTACATGTGTATGGTTTTGTTGTTTACATGTGTATGGTTTTGTTGTTTACATGTGTATGGTTTTGTTGTTTACATGTGTATGGTTTTGTTGTTTATATGTGAATGGTTTTGTTGTTTACATGTGTATGGTTTTGTTGTTTACATGTGTATGGTTCTTGTTGTTTACATGTGTATGGTTTTGTTGTTTACATGTGAATGGTTTTGTTGTTTACATGTGTATGGTTTTGTTGTTTACATGTGTATGGTTTTGTTGTTTACATGTGGTTTTGTTGTTTACATGTGTATGGTTTTGTTGTTTATATGTGTATGGTTTTGTTGTTTACATGTGTATGGTTTTGTTGTTTACATGTGTATGGTTTTGTTGTTTATA